>PVKM010040749.1:0-13372 GCA_004027735.1 Carollia perspicillata
GTCCCCTGGCCAGAGAGGGTGAGCTGCGCGCGGCCTACCTCGATGCACTGCTTAATCCAGAAATGGCTGCCCATGGCCTCCCAGTTCTGGGAGCAGGTCACGTAGAGCAGGCGCTCGTAGACCCGGCGTTTCATGGAGTTGTCAAACACCTCGAAGAACTTCGCCCTGATGAGTGGCTGGGCACACCGCAGTCCAGAGAGAAAGGCGGGCTCCAGCTTCGCCGTCAGCTCGCTGCCACACAGGGTCTCGTCCCTGCAACCGGAGGAGTGGCACCGAGATGAAAGAGCTGCAGCCAGAGGCAGGCTCCTCACCCACAAGCAAACAAGCACAAGACAAGTGGGCACCGCTCTGGAAGAGCGTGGGGAGAACCAAGAGTGTGCCACAGAGCATCGCAGGCTGACGGGCACTTGTGCACAGTGTTCGGTGATGACACTGAGACATGTCCCGTGATTCAGAATGTAAATGAATGTAAAACTCGGGTGTGACAAAAACACTAATGTCACGTAACACTGGTTGCTCAGAGAACACATTATGGACTGACACGCAAAATACATGATAATCGCTGTACTCACCTGTAGACATAGTTAACGAGGTCTAAGAACTGTGCATTTAATTCAAGGTCATCTGGAAAACGCTTTTCGATGTAGGTCATCATTTTCACAAGCAAAATGGACTTCTCCCGGAGTGTAGGTGTCTGTGTGAGTTTTTACAACAAAAGGTCGATTACTTCTGTCTGAGAGAAGACATGTCCCAAGGTATTTCTGTTTTGCTACTTTTTAAACTCCTACAATTCAGTCAAGTAAAATCAGATGGTTTATAAATGAAAGAAAATCAAAGACGGCCCTGGTTAGCTTTGGACACTGAAAATCAAGCAGATCCCCGTTCATTTTCCTGAGAGCCACAACACACTTTGGGAAAGAGTAACTAAATTACAAAACAAATTAGGAACTTACAAGCATCTTATTGTATTGAATCACAGTCCCTCATTAGGTTTTTCTCGGCTTACCTTCACCGCCATACAAGACTAAAAAAGGTTTAACATTTTAAGAAGTAAAACCACATTAAGGTCAGTGGCCAATTATCTCAACTTTCTATTTAAAATCCATTAAGTGTGAAAATCCACCTAAACAAGAAGGTGCTGTGAATGCAAACACGGGAGGAAGAAAGTATTTTGCTGGACTTAAAACTTCCAGAAGAGCTGAGAACAAGAGGCCAGAATTTTCTTCTACCTGCAGAGGAAGGTCGCCTGGCCAACGTGCAGGCCCTCCTCCCAGCTCACCTGATTGGCTGCCATTGGGGAGTTATTTTTGACCCACTCTTCCACGATTTTAACCACGGCCCGGAGGATCTTGGCATCGGGTGACTTTTCAATCAGTGAGGTCAGGATGGCCTGAACGAAGTTCTTCCTCATCTCCATGCTCATCACGGCCAGGCGTGTTTTCACTAGCTCCAGACTCAGCATCACCAGCTCACTGGTTCCTGCTCAGGCCGAGAGAGAACACAGCTCAACAACTTCTACAAACACACGTCAACAGGCAACCACTCTGCATTATGTAGCATGTTGATTCTGCCCATTTCCCCCAAAACGTTTTCTCCAGCCACATCACTTCTTGCTATTCCATGACCTTTGCAAGGGTGGCCCTGTAAGAAGCCCCCCAGGGGAGGAGAGGACGGGGCTGCAGGAACCAGTGCGGGGACTCCGGGGGACAGCCACGTCCTGCAGTCGAATCCGGGCACCGCGTTCCAAGGCGCACTGAGCGGCGTACCGCCCACAACCCCCCGCTCCACCCCTCACCCCACACATCTCCTGGGCTCCTGGAGCCCACTCCTCAGGTCTGCAACCTGAATCTTCGTCAGACGTGACCACTGATTGGGCAACCTCCATGCTATGGCGAAACTGTTAGTCAGACAGCTCTCATCTGGGGGTGTGGGCTCCACGTAAGTGTCCAACTGCTCTTAACTGTCTTCATTCCCCCAGTCACAAACGTCAAGAGCAATTCATTCTAAAAAGGAGTGTCACTCTGGTTCGAAACGGGCCACTCAGACCCTCTGTTACAGCAGCTGCCAGTGAACTGCACACGAATGACAGGCACTGTCTAGGCATCACACAAAGTCTGGGGGCGACTGGGGAGCCAGGGCACGCCTGTCACCTGAGGTTGCTTCTGTGCTGCCCGAGGCCGCCTGGGGGCTGAGGTGCTCCCGCACCATCTTCTGCAGGGAGCGCATGAAGACGGAGATCAGCCGGTCGATGTAGCTGGGGTTGTTACTGCAGGCCGCCTTCAGGATCATGAGGGTCCCTGAGGGGCGGGAAGGGCCAGCTGTCTTTTAGAGAGGTCTCGAGAATGGAGTAATTAACAAAAAGTGGGCCAATCAAAACATTTCACCATGTGCTAAACACAAATGTGCTGTCTGCAACGAGTATATGGACTAATCCCAACGTCAACAGTTTAAGCTTCTGTGCGGAGACCACACTGAGGCACCGCGTGTGTGCACGAGCAACACCTTCGGGCATCCACAGCGACTCCTGCGCTTCGGGAGACACACTGCTGCCTCCAGTTCTGCCTGTCCTCTCTGTGTTATGTATGGCAAACCACCCAAAGTAAAGCTCCTGTCCCCTGCTATGCCTGGGGTGGAGGAAGGACATTTTTCATCTAGACTGTCTGGGCACAACCAATAGTTTGCTCCCTGGCTGCTGTGGCTCAGCGGATTGAGCGCCGGCCTGTGAACCAAAGGGCTGCCAGTGTGACTCCCAGTCGGGGCACATGCCCGGGTTGCAGGCTGGGTCCCCAATAGGGGGCACACGGGAGGCAACCACACATTCATGTTTCTCTCCCTCACTTTCTCCCTTCCTTCTCCTCTCTCTAAAAACAAATAAACACAATCTTTAAAAAAAAACAAACTAACTAAATTTGCACCAAACTCTGAAAAACTGTACAACAAACATCAGAACATAAACCCAGAGTATGTGAAAAAATTGTATCTTTCATAACTGGCATTTTTATAAACATCTTGACCTTGACCTACAGATGAGATTTTAATTTTGTATTCACAACTCACAAAGGGGAAAAGAAAAGGCCATATTGATTTGCCACCTGCAGGTGCAATCACCACAAATGTGGACAATTTCAGGCTTGCTTTGGTAAAAGGCCGGCTCTTGGTCCAGCAGTGAACACACAACCAAGCTGAGTCTGCACCAGGTAACCCACGACACTGCGGAGCGATGACGACCGACACGGGGAGCGTGCCCTGGCCGCCGTGCTTGCCTCTCCTGCACAGCCATCAGTACTGGCGCAGTTCTGAGTCTATCTGAGTGGCCAACTCGACCGACCCACTTGCCCGGGGCTGCTGTGGCCCACTGTCTCCACCACGAGGGAGGGGGCAGGGCCAATGGTGGTCAGCTCTTCCCAAAGAGGGTCCTCTGGAGACTTATTTAATGAGGTGCTCAGGCTACTCTGCGGTGGAAGCCAGGATACAAGGCGGGACCCACCGTGTAAACGCACGTCATCAAAAGGAGCGGACACACTCACCGAAGAGCTGGGAGGGGTTCGCACTGGTGGCCTTCTCGTAGTTGGTGAGCCCCTCATAGATGACCTTCCCGACAGCTGCGTAGAGGCACTCCAGCTCCTCGTACTTGGAAGCCACACTGGAGGTGCCTGAAACAGAAGCGAGAGCTGGGCTCTGCGGTTCGCGCTCCCGGGGCTGCCCCGAGGGTCTGGGCTTCGGTGGTTCCAGGGTCTGTGCCTGCTGGGCTGAGCGCACCTCCCCCCTGGTGCCGCCTCCGGGCAGCCCTCCTCCCTCACTGAGGTAAGTGTCACACCTGAACTCACCCTGAATACCCTCCCAGCGTTCATCTCGTCAACTGTTGGACACCTGACAAATTACTCTCCCTTGACGCCCCTCTGACACCTTAAGGAAACAGCAGTGCCCAGCGGAGGAGCCACTGTGTTTCCAAAGCAGACGATGGACAGACTGCCGTGACCGCCGCTGTTAAGGCTCACATCGGCGTTTTCCAAGGTCACCAGTAAGAAGACAAGGGAGGGGACAGAACTCCCCGCGTGGTGACTAGAGAACTAGAGGGAGCAGCACTCTCCGGTCACGGCCCTGTGCCCGCCCACCTACGCGGAAAGAAAGGCACTGAGGGCGGCCAAGGCCCGTACTTGGCTCCGTGGGGAAGATGCTCATCAGGCGCGACAGGAGGCTGTGCACAGCCCGCAGGACCTTGGTGTTCCCGCACGTCATGCAGGCGGCGACCCCGCGCTGCAGCGGCTTGAAGCTGCTGAGGACGGCCGGGGACTGCAGCACGGTGAGCAGGAAGCTCAGCACCTCCAGCCCCGTGCAGACGTTCCCATAGTTCGCCTGGCTCGGCTGCTCCTGGAACGGGAACACGGGTCACGGGATGACACGGACGCTCCAGTGGGGGACGGGCGGCAGCCAAACCGTACGATGACATGCTCCCGAGTACTTAGAAATGGGTGAAAACCCACTGAAGGATAAACAGGACACACATAAAAACATGTGGCCATCGTATTTTATTAGTGCAGTAGGAGTTCATGCCTCTTTTGATAAAATCTGCCTTAAATATTTAGTCAACCCTTTCTAAAAAGCTCATGAAAAATACTCAATGTTTGATGTTAAAATTTTGAAAATCACCAAACTCTGGTCTAAAAAGGCAATTCGTGCAATGCAGTTCGCTTGTCTCCTTCCACCTTCTTATGTTTTATTTTTAGAGAGAGGGGAAGGGAGGGAGAAAGGGAGGGAGAGAAACGTCAGTGTGTGGTTGCTTCTCACACGCCCCCACTGGGGGGCTGGCCCACAACCCAGGCATGTGCCCTGACTGGGAATCGAACCGGTGACCCGTTGGTTCTCAGCCCATGCTCAATCCACTGTACTACACCAGCCAGGCTCCATCCACCTTTTTAGTTAAAATACAATACTCTTCCAAAAGGAAGTATCCATAAAACTCTGTATCATGAAATCAATATAACAGATGTCAGAATTTTAAAAAAAGAAAACGGTGACACGAAAAATGGAGCCCGTGGTTCACATTGCAGTGAGGCTGCGTGAAGCCGTCCCTGTGGCTCGCACATGCGTGGTGTGCGCTGGGTGTGGGCCAGGCGCTCACTGCCTGTGGGAAAGGCGGCACGGTGCGTGGTGTCAGGAGAGCGTCGGGCCTCGCAGTCAGAGGCTGCCCGCTCGCAGCTGAGCCTAGCTGAACCGTGACCGCACGTGACAGGAAAGGCATCCGACCCTCCACAGGGAGAAGGAGGAGGGGCGCTGCAGGCAGCCTACGAGCTGCTTCTCGGGCTGGAGCCGAAGCACGAGCTGAGGCTGAGGCACTCGTCCCTCCCACTGTGCTCACAGCCGGGTCACTGGGGCCACCTGCCGGAAGGCCTAAGCAGGAGGGGGGCCTCCGCATGCACAACAACGGGAGCTCCCAGCAGGCTCGCAACCCCAGACAGTCATGGGACTGAGGTTTTTACAAACAGGAAACAGTATTAGGCAGTTATTCCTCCGTCACCTGACAATGCAGTGTTCGATAACAAATTCTATGTCCACCTACTCTAAAGATTCGGGTTTATTTTTAATTTTTTTAAAATTTAACTTATTTATCTTTAGAGGGGAAGGGAAGGAGAGAGGGAGAGAAATATCAATGTGTGGTTGCCTCTCATGCATCCCCTGCTGGGAACTGGCCTGCAACCCAGGCATGTGCCCTGCCTGGGAATGGAACCATGATCCTCTGATTTGCAGGCCCGCGCTCAATCCACTGAGCTACACCAGCCAGGGCAAATTCATGTTTATTTTAAAGGCTGTTGCATAACTCAACTACAAATGTTTTTTCATGCCAGTCAGTATGTCAACTTAAAAACTGAAACTTTGAAAGGCAAGAGGACTACCCTGTTTTCAAAACTCGCTGCACCTGGTGCTGGGAGAGCTGAGGCTTTACAGCCACTTTCAGGAAGTGCAATTCCCTCCAATTCGTGAGCAGTGTGGAAATTAATCAAATAAAACGAAGCCCCGTTTAAAGAGGCGAGAAGGGGAAGCCTTTGGGCACTGCCGCTCGGTTGACTGCAGACCCCACCGGGAAGAACTGTCAACCACAGACCTCGACGGAAGGAAACGCACACTCCCCCGTCGCTCCAGCAGGGCGCGTCCCGCCGTGCGCAGCATCGCAGCCACGAGAAACCATCCCCGCTCTGAACTCATTTTCTCCACCCTCCCAAGCCCTCGGTTCGAAACAATCCTGCCCACCTTCCTGCTTTTCCTCTAGGAAATACCGTTCCCTCCTTTGCTTGCTCACTGGTCCTGTGGTTTTTTGTTATAGCTTCGATTTCCTTTGCTAGTCCCACTTTGCTGATAAACTGTCTGGCTATTTGATTTTCAGCTCAGCAGTGGCCAGAAGAGAAAGTGGAGAGGCCACAGCCGGCCGCAGGCGCTGAACACCAGGACTCAGCAGCCCAGCCGCGAGCCGCACACCTACCACGCTCATCAGCAGCTTGTCGAACCACTGCAGCTTCAGCTCGGACTTGGACCACATGTCTGGGCGCAGGGCGGTCTTCAGGAGGGCCACGCACCGGCGGGACAGCACCTCCCCAGGGGACCCGGCGGTGCTGGCGTTGTCGTTGACCTGGAAGTCCAGTCACTCAGCGTCACCGCACATTCATAGTCACTCTGGGACACCGCTCCCTGCCCAAGCCCCGGCTCCCCGGCTCCCCAGCTCCCTCACAGCCACCCCCTCTGCAGCTGCCTCAACTCAGCCCTGGGGGCTCCAGGCCCTCCCTCCCCCTGGCAGTGGGTTGGTGGTGATTCGAAATCATGTGAGTGACTGACTGGTTAATGCCAGGAGGCTCCCTGAGGGCAGGACCCGGGCTCCCGCCCTCTGTACCTCCACTGCACATGGCAGCAGGCAACAAGGTCCTGGCTGAGTAGACATTTCAACCCATACGCTGCAGGAGTTTTTAAGACATGCAATTTCTGACTGTGTAAGTCAGGGGCACTGACCTCCCTCCCCTTAGACGGTCAAATAAAAAAATGACAACAGCCAGCACCAGAGTAGCCATCCAGTGTGAATGAGCCAGGATTATAATCACTTGTTTCATCAGATCGACAAAAAATACAGTTTTGATGTGCCGCAGAATTTGAGTACTTAGTTTCCGTGTGCCATGAGATGAAAAAGGCTGGAAATCGCTGGTACAGTGGGTGATTTCAGTGCTTGGAAGCCTCCATGGTACCACATGACACACTTTTTTTTTCTTTTTTAGTAATTATAAAAACTTAAGATTCCCAAATTTTAAAAAACTACTTAGGAAAATTTCATTCATGATGTTTTTATGAGCTACAAACGTGAAGTTTTAGAAAAAGATTCCAGTAACTCTGAAGACATGCACTGATGTGAAAGGCTAAGGAGACTCCGGCGGCGAAAGCACGTGAGCTGCCCAGTGCTGTGGGCGCCGCCCCGACCCCTTTGAGAGCCACGCAGCCCGGCAGCTCAGTCGTCTGCCCCAGACCGCCGGACGGCCGGGCCGTGTGTCGCCAACACCGTGATTCTGTCAATTACAAGACACACAGCGCGGCTAAGAGGAAACATGTTTCTTAGAAATCATACAAAATGTAAGAGAAGGCCGCTTTCAGAACCGTCAGCCTGTCAGGGAATCAACGAAACTCGGGATGGAAGCGACAGGATCAGCTGTCAGACCTCGGTCTGTCTGTCCCTCTCAAACTGAACTGTCGCAGACAACCGTCTAGAGGCGACCAGGCAGTCCCTGCCTTGAAGGACCTGGGACACAGGACACTCAGAACTCGCACCTGGCAAGCCACGCGGATGAGGAAGTTCACCACGGTGTCGGTGTGCTGCTTGTCGATGGGCTTGGCCAGCAGGGAGTCCGCGCCGGGCAGGGACTGGCTCCTCCCGAACACCTGCAACGGCAGGACGGTCCCCTTGGTGATGCTCTCCCGTGCTCAGCGCTGACCCGCGCAGCCCGCAACAGGGCACAGATGCCGTTCTGGACACTGGGGACACGCGGGGAAGCTGTCCGCAACATGACTAATACACAAAGTAGTCACAGAGAAAGTGACGGGTCACATGCTGGGGACAGGAAGCGGCATGGTCCAGAAGAGAAAGGCTGCCACCGAGGCAGACTGCGAGGACCCGGCTGTGGGGGGAGACTGAGCCATGAGCTAGCAAGCGGGGCTGGCCCAGCACACAAGTCCTGCAACAGCACCGAAACGGTGTGCTTCCAGAGTGGGGCGAAGGACAGGGCGGCTGGAGCAGCGTGAGCAGGCGCAGGGCAGGGACCCCATCAGAGGGCCAGGTGACACAGGCTCTGGAGGCCAGGGCCAAGGGGAAGGCTGGCTGAGGGAAATGACTGTCTTCATTTTTTAAGGTTTTTACTTGAACGAGTAGAATATTCATAAGAAGGTGCAAAGACAGTACAGAGGCCCCATGTATGTTTCACCCAGCTTCCCCTGGCTTAAGTTGGGGAGAGAGAGTTTTTGGGTACTCGGCCTTGTGACAAGGGTGACGCAGAGAGAGGAAGGAGTGAGGGCCCTGGCAGGCAGTGTCGCTGACCCCAGTGAGAGGCGAGGGGCGCCCGCCTGCACCACTACGGTGGTAGCAGAACTGACAGAAGAGAGTGGAGATTGTGGCCAGGCTGCCAGCACTTGCTCTTGACGAGAACGTGTGGAGAGAAGGACACGGACAGAGTGCAGGTGACTCCAGATCTCTAATGTGAGCAAGGGTGCGCGCAGGAGGAACAGAGGGGCAGGAGGGACGGTGAGCACCCCAGGGCTCTCGTGGCACCAGCTGCCCCCCAAACAAAGTGGGACACGTGATCTTTTATAAAGCTGAGCACGCCCCAGGCACATGGTCTCAAATCAATTTTCTTGCCCCAAGAGCTTCTCCTGACACCCTTCTGTAAGGAACCAATCACAGCACCAGCACTCCAGTCAGGAGCGAGGGGCACGAAGGAAAACGTGTCTGGTGGGGCGGGAAACACCTCGGGGGAGTGCGTGCCACAGGGTGTCTCTGTGCTGAGCAAGGCCTTTCCCAGCTGTGCCTCCGCACTGGGCTGGGCCCGGGGCCGTGTTGCAAGTTTGTGGAGCACAGGGACACGCCCCACAGGAGGCGGGGGACCTTCGGAAGAGCGTGCACGTGGGGCGCACGCAGGCTTACCGCGCTGATTGCTCCCGCGGCCGTCCTGAAGCGTTTCACTTCCTGGGCGGAGTCCACCGACAGGCCTCTTTTAATGGAGGACGAGACGGAGTTGACTCCTTCTCCACTGGAGTTCGGGTCCATGTCGGAATCCGGCTTAGAAAGAACACACATCTGACTTTGCTGGTTCCGCCTGCGCAGCGCAGGGAAGGCAGGCAGGGCTGCCGGGAGGGCGCCGCCGCCCTACCTGCTGATCCTTGATCCTCTGCAGCTCCCACTTGATGACGACTTCCGAGAGGTCCACGGCCAGCCTCCTCTGCTCGATGGTGACGCTGGGGGTGAAGCCCAGCCTCTGCATGGCACTGACCATGTGCTGTACCAGGTGGTGCCGCACCGGGTAGTACACCTGTGGGCACGGGGCTTCTGTCACACCGGGGACGCATGGCCCCAGCACACAGGCACACGAGCACACACGCAACCTGCCTCTCACCCACAACACCCCCCCGTCCCCGGCAGAGCCCCAGTACAACAGCGTGTGTGCTTCCACGTTCTAGCACCGTCTCTCAGAAACGCTGGTCACGGAGTTCTCTTTAGGCAGACGGCCTAGTCACGTGTGTCCAACTTCAGACTCGCCGGCACTGCAGCTCAGCCACGCCAAGATCCCAGCGCTGGCAGAGTCGGCTGTGACAGCTTTCAACCCCACACTGCTTATTCCTTTCTCTTCCACCCCAAATCTACAAGAAATACTTCCACATTTACCACGTTTACATTTGCTGAATTTACGTAAACGCAATGAAGTGGGCAATGGCTATAGAGAGGAGGCACCAACAACAACTTTTTGGGCCAAGTCACCGGACCCCACAGTTAACGATGAGCCCGCCCAAAGCTACACTCCATCTGTGTCCACTGCTCCCTGAACGTTTACAAGAAACATGCAGTCCACATGGGAAGAAGACACAGCCCCGTTCTCTACACTACGGCGACTTCCACGTTGACAGAGCCACACACACACGCACACCAATGGACCTGAAATGCCTCGCACGTCAGCCTACAGCACTTCCCCACGAACCTTAAAGTGCTGCACTATCAAGTGCAGAATGTGCACCAGCTGAGGGACCGTGTGCCCCTCCTCCACGATGATCTTGCGTGTCCAGTGGGTCAGCATCTGGTGCCCGTCCTCCATCCGGGCCGGCACGGCCGGGGTCAGAATGGCCATTGCCTGTCTGACGATCGCTCGGGCCTCCATCGCGTGGGCCTTGAGCAGACTGTGGAAAACCTGAGGCAGTAGAGAAAGGTTTCCCTAAGGTGAGAACGAAAGCTTCAAAACAAGACAAAAACAATCTCTTAGAACCCAGGCAGACTGATGCCAAAGAATTTTCACAAAATCCCTCCGGGCTTGCTTACTGGGAAACGACAGGGCTGCTCCCTCCTTCGTCAATCCTGACCAATGAACACACGCACGCCAGCACTCCCCACGTGCCCAGGCCTGGCCCGGGGGGGAGGGGCGCGCAGAGGGCGCGGGGGCGCGCGTGCGTGCACCAAGAGGAATAAGACTGGCTCCTTGCTGACGCCAATGTCTGGCTTTACTTGTGGGAAGTCAGCCAAGGCGTACAAACCCTTTCGCTCTGGCCACAGGAGGAAAAATGGAGTGGAAGGGGCCACGATCAGAGGTGACCTCACGACATTCACGTGAGTAGTGAGGTGCTCAGGTACCTAAGTTCAGGAGTCACCAAGACTGCCCAGTGTGTACTGAGGGTGGAGGGACAGGAAGGGGTTGGACATCAACAGGGCTGCCCAGGCCCTGGTGCAGGGGGAGGGGGCAGGACGAGAGGGCCTCGCAGACGGGGTGACTGGGGCGAGCAGTGCCAACAACAGAGGCTGTGTTTGTAAAGGCTCAAGTGCCCGTGGCAAGGGACATCTGAGAGGCCACTGGCTTTTCAGGGCCTGGGCTTTAACACCACAAACATTCACAAGGGGGCAGTCAGAGGGAAACAAAGTGACCTCACAGAACAGGAAAAGAGCAACTACTTACCAAATGCTTAATGGGAAAGACAGGCTGAGCACTCAAGTCTGTCACTGCACTGAGTTCTCACACAGAGACAGCAACCAACCCACTCAGGGCCATGGAACTCCAGAGCAGAAGAAAGGACTCAAACCCCGGGCTGCCTGACAGCAAAGCCAAGCCACCGAAGGACTCAGGGAAGACGTGCTCAGGACTGTCAGCACAGCAGGGGCTGCTAAGGTGAGGGCTCACGAGTACCCACTGTCCGCAGCAAAGGGGTGGCCGGGCCCTTGACCAAAACATTTTCAACGGGAAAAAGAACTGGAAGCCAGAACACAATGGACATAGGAGGGCAGGGCAGACGATAGAGACAGCATGTCATTCAAGAGCAAGGCTGCAGGACGTGACAGAGCAGCGGCTGGGAGAAGCGGGGAAGGAGTACTCGTGAGTGGCAGAGACTGGCCTTACTGAACGGTGCCGGGAAGGACACGGGAAGAGGAGGGTGCGACAGCGCGGGAGCAGCCCGTGCACGTGTGGAAGTGCTGGCGACTGCCGGGCAGACAGCAGGGAGCCTCGCGAAGTACCTGAAGGACAATCTTCTTGTGTATTGCGAACTTGGCAATGATGTGCGCCAGCAGCAGGTGCCCGCTGTATTTGCAGGCCGGGTCGACGCAGGCCTTGGAGAGCAGGCAGGGCCAGGCGAAGGTCATGAGGCGGCGCAGCTTGCTGTTGCGGTTCTTGTTGTTGTCGTGGATGTGGTGGGGGGCGTGCTCCACCAGCAGCGTGGCGTACTGCAGGAGGTGGATCCTCAGCGAGTCCAGCATGTCCGCCTGCTTCTCGGGGTCCAGCGCCTGCGGGGAAGGCCGGCGGAAAGGCACTCACCTCTGGCTTTGAAATTGTGTGGCCTACCAAGCGTCACACAGGTTTAAACCTTAAAAAAAAATACACACACACACACACACAAACCCCATCTACAGAGTTATGAGTTTCACAATGAGGGTCCCTTTCATATTCACGGTAGAAATTCACTGAATTCGTCCCAACGCTGCGGGGGAAAAGGGCAGGCTGGCAGCCAGAACGCAGTGGGCACGGGGCTCGACGTGGAAGAGGTGGCCCTCCCTCTTCGATGCGAGGTGATCTAGGACGGAGCTTCTCAATTTCCAAGTAGCTGAGGCTTCTTTTCCTGGTGCACTATTAATTATCCAGTCCTTATTTTTCGGTGTTAGGATCAGAAAATGTTACCTGAAAAAGCACTACCTCAATTTTTAAGAAAACTGTTCTGGTTTTCTATGTAATCAAGTATCTGATAGATTTTTATGTGTTTCATGGATATAAGAAAAGAAAATGTACGCTTTTTGATCAACACTCTGCATGTCTCTAATGAATCAAATATTAAGCGGCACCACCCAATTCAGCTACTAGCATCCCAACTACTGTCTGCCGGCCAGAGCACCTGACAGGCTGACGCCTTCCTTCACAAGAGTGTCTCCGTCAGGGTCCCCAGGGCCCTGAAGTCCCTCTTCCCCGGGACTGGCTGCGGTGCCACCCCAGGGCTCCAGCCAGCCCAGAGCCATTCATCTCCACCGGACACTCAAAATCCCAACTCCTCCCTTGGGCTGAGTCAGTAATGGAGACCAAACACACTTCCTCGGGCTCAACTCGCACTCCCTCGGGAGGCGGGAGTGGGGTTGGAACTGCAGACGGGACGACTACGTGAGGACCAGCAACCTGTCAGTGGAAACAACAGCCCGCTCTGCGTGAGGCCCCGAACGAAAAGGCACCAGACAGGCGAGAAAACGGCCTGCTTCCAGCGAGCATCACCGTGCACGTGGCGTGCTGCAGGCCTGGGCCGGGCCCCCGCCGCTCTTGGTGCCCCAACAAGCCACCCGTGTGCAGAGCACTCCCTCTGACAGCACCTGCCGGGACGTCCAGCGGTCAGGCCTGCACAGGACAGCCAGCCAGGCTTTGGGGAAGACTCAAAGCAGGCACTGCCCAAGGAAACGCTAAGTGGAAAAAACCCTTCAGTGCAAATGGGAAACACTATTGTGAAAATGCAAAGACCCTGAATCCTAAGCCAAGTTCAGACACTGTCCTGCCACAAAACTGTGTCATCACAAAGGGTCACGGCAGACCCTGGATCCAGTCCAGCACCCTCACTGGCTTGTAGGAGATTCCTTTGCAGCTGCTCAAGATGGAACAAAGTATCATAACTCTACTGAGCA
>PVKM010040750.1:0-13367 GCA_004027735.1 Carollia perspicillata
GACGTGTGAAATGTGTAAGTGTGTGAGGGAATTTTGCCATGGTGTAAGATGTAAATGGCATGAAATGTTTAGAGGGATTTAATCTGTCAAATTTATAAACTGAAACTTAACCCAAGACCAAACGAAGTGAGTATATTTAATTTGGGCAGCGGGGGCTTTGAATATTTATTTACTGAATTTACTGGGGTAACACTGATTAATAAAATAATACAGGTTTCAAGGGTGCAATTCTGTAATACATTAACTATATATTGTATTGTATGTTCACCATGCCATGTCTCCTTTGAGTATTTTTATTTTTTAATAGAGAATGAACTAATGTGTACTTTACTAGAATTCTGTTGCATTTAAAAATTTAAAAAATAGGTTTTTAATTCACAACTGTAATAAACCTAACGTTGCTCAGAAAGCAGACGCGGATGGAAACTACACGCCAATGACAAACGGAAGGTCAGACCCGTGAAGGACTGCACCCACCTGGAGGACAGGCCCAGCACTCCAGCCCGCACGAATGGGAAGCTGCGCTCTCCTGCTGAAGACTGAGAGCAGCTTTAAGGGAGCGAACATCTGGGGGGATGGAGTGTGGTCCCAGCGAGTGCAGACAGCTTCAGAGCAGGAGCACCGCACTTACCCCAGAGCCGTGGCTGCGAAGGCCGCCCCGGCAGCACCGACCTCCTCGCAGTCTCTCTGAAGAACCTCCTGGATGAGCTCGTCCACCACCTGTGCCAGGTCCTAAAGAGAGGCCGGATCGGGCAGGGGCACGAGGTGGTCAGGCATGCAGCGACAATGCCTCAGTCCAGACGGGGCTCATAACCCAAGGGAACCAAAGACCTTCACCGAACCATCGAGTTCTCATGGAACACCCCCTCCGAGGCAGCAATTTTGATGAGACCTTGTCCCTGGACACTGTTTGAAGGTGTTTTAATGACCCAAACACAGGGCTACTATGCTGTTTATGGAAAGACTTCCTGCTAATGAAAAGGGAGGAGCCTTCTGGAGAGGACCAGGCAAGCCTCCTGCCTGCTTGGGGATGGCCGTTCGGAAGGTCCCCAGGGCCACCCCTGCACATCAAACATGCTCAGAGCCTGTGGCCAGTCTTCATGTTTCCCCTCAGCCCTCCTTGATCCCCTGGCTGGGGTAGTGCCCAGCACCTGTCCAAGCAACAGCTGGCGAGACCGAGTCCCACAACCTGTATGGTAGACAGGCCCAGCTCAACCCCAGGGACACACATGTTGGTGGGTACAATGACCCCAGGGACACGCCTGTCAGTGGACATGTGGTGGTAACAGGGGTCCCCTGGTCAACATGCCCACTGGCTTGCGAATGAGTGTGCTGAGCACCACTCAGAGCAGACACGTGGGAGTGCAGGGTGGCTCTGGGACAGGGTGACCATGGACACCGCATGTCTGCAGAGCTCCTGGAGCAGGAAGCACTCACTCAGGGCAGCACTTTATCAACAGCATTGGGTCCGTAAAAACCCTTCCGGTCATTCTAAATGGGTCACCTGTGGCCTTTCATGGAGAGACATGGGCAACAAGCCAGAGACCCACACATCGCCCCTGCTCTCGGAGCCTCAGGCTCCTTGTCAGGGACACAGACCCACGCCTTGTGGTCCAGGTCCCAAAGTGAGACCCGCCATGGCGAGTTCAGAACATTCTAAGATCACACGAGTGACCACCTTAGTGGGTTCGGTCTACAGACAGGGGTCAGGCAGGACATTTGTGCACAACAGGCTCTTTGG
Source organism: Carollia perspicillata (assembly GCA_004027735.1). NCBI lineage: Eukaryota > Metazoa > Chordata > Mammalia > Chiroptera > Phyllostomidae > Carollia > Carollia perspicillata. The sequence goes on from PVKM010040750.1 coordinate 1,742, forward strand.
AGACTGACCTGGAAGGCCCCTTACCATGTCAGAGTACACAAGCTCCGGCTTTGCAGGAAGAAGCTCTGGCTGCACAGGGGGCTGCACAGGGGGTAGGAAGAGGCTGGATGCCACACTCGGGGTTGATGCTGGGTGGTGAGGCAGAGAGGCCGGCAGGGGCGCCGGGAGGGGAAGAGAATGCGGGAGGAGGGCAGGCGGGGGTGCGTCTGCCTCCGTACCACACTCCTCTCCTCTCCCTCCCCCTGGAAGAGAACAGGCAAACATGGGCACTGAGGACAAACGCTAGGCCACCCACAGTGACTTCAAGGGCTGACCACCCTCCTTGAGCTTCACCGTGAGAACCAACCACCATGATGCCAGGGAGCCTTTCAGGCCGATCTCAAGGTGAAACACCTGAGCGCTGAGCCGACCTCCTTAACCAGACCCCAAAACAAGACAGATGCTTCTGGCTCCCAAGAGACTTCCCAGAGGGACAGGCAGCTGGTTCCCTTCCACAGATGCTGCTTCACTCACCTGCTATGTCCAAGCCAGGTCTCTGCATGCCCACAGGCAGCTCCGAGGCCAGGCTCTCCCCGACGTACTTGTTCTGGGAGTTGAAGCTGCACATGGGGATATGACGAGGGATGGCAGGCAATGGTCCTCCATTCACGATTTCCCCAACTGACACCGTCAGCTTCCTGGTAATAAACACCGACTTCCTGGCCTTCAATAACCCCTCTGGTTCCAAGAATGAGGACCGGTTCAGCTCAACACAGCTACTTAGACCAAAAAGAATCCAGAGATGCATCACAGGTGAGAGGCCAGCCTTCACTTCTCAGTGCCTGGCAACAACACTAGAAGCCCCATCCCTGTCATGGAATCGCCACACAGCCACATGGAAATCAGGGGAGCAGCACCCACTGCTGGCAGCCTACATGGGAGCCACCCGGCCTATTAACAGCCACACATGGAGCGGCACACACCTACACGCTCCTGGCTCCCTCCAAAGCCGCCACGCCCCCGCTGGGCCAGGACTACAGGCAGCATGCACACAGTGAAGCTGGAGCGGGGGCTGGGAACCCCGCCTGGGGCACGCCTGCCAGGTTTTTTTATCAGGATGCCCCTTTCTGGGAGAGGGTCTGCAAGCCTCATCGGTTCTCAAAATACTCAGACTGCAAGCAGAGAAGCCCTTGGCCTGGCCCACCATGCCTGTCTGGGCCATCAAAGTTGGGCAGTGGCCTGTCACGGGCCAGCACAGGCCATCCTCAAGGGACAGAATGAGAAGACCTTTACCTTCAAGTTCTTCAGTAACCTGTGAAAAGTACTGACTTCGGAGTCACAAAGAACTGGGTCTAAACCCAATGTGCCAAAAACAGCATGTGACCTGGTGACGTTCCCAGCCACTCTGAGCCTTGCTGTGGACACCAGGGAGGCAGCACACGCGACGCGCCTTCTCTAGGGCCTAGCACATAGAGGGTACTCCCCAGCCCTTTACCAGAATTAAGACAAAAAAGGAAAGAGAGAGGCCCTGCAGGTCCGCCTGCAGCTCTTACCCGTCGGACACAGCGAGACCGTGGTAGCTGAGGAAGTCCGTGGCCTCCTCACAATCCCTGAAGAGCAGCATGCGCACCAGGCCGTCCAGGGGAAAGGTGGTGGACCGCTGTGTGCTCACGGTGTACGCGATGTTGAGTGCCCGCAGAGCGTCCTTGCGGATCTGAAAGGGGAAGTCAACCACCACCGTCTCAAGGGGCCAGCTGCCACAGGACCACACGACGACTGGCTGGCATGGGGGACGGGGCTCCTGATGTAGCTCAGTCTCCCTAGAAAGCAACCTGGCACGCTGGGCCCCAGACTTGGTGACCTAAGGCCATTTGCTCAGTGGAAAACGCTCAGGAATGCACACAAAGGAAACAATGTCGTACACAGGCAAGGTCAGCCTGAAGACCTTATTTGTAACAGAAACGAAAAAAACAAACCGCCCCGCCACCCAGCAGGGCACCGAACGTAAACTGTGCAGCGCCCACTCAACAGGAGGCTGGGTAGCTGCTAAAAACGATGACAAAGTCAATGGAATGCCACTGAAAAATGCATGCCATAAGATTAAGTAAAAGAGCCAGACACCAAATTGTTTCTTAGCATTACACAACTGCTTTGAAAGAAGACAAAAGAAAAACGTGAAAATGCTCACAAAACTTGTGTTGGGTGATGGGACTCTGGGTGGCATCTTCCAGTGTTCTTTAACTAACTCAACCAGTAGCTAGCAAGCGTTTCCTTCGTGCCTGGCATTGCTAACGCTGAGACTGCAACAGGGAAAAAAACAAAAACCCTGTCCCCATGTAGCTGATGTGATAGGGAGACACCAATGCCAAATAAAGTGAATGTATAAAATACGCAGTACATTTCACAGCAACAGTGTAACAAAAGAAAGGCAGAGTAGGAGGACAGGGAGCAGTAAGGGATGGGCACAGCTGAGAAGGTGGCAGCGAAGCCAAAACCTGGAGGAGCGGCCCCCCGTGTGGCTCTGTGAGAAGGGGCAGCAGGGAGAACAGCAAGTGCAGAAACCCTGAGGCCGGAGGCACCGCTCGACAGGAGCTGAGCAAGGAGGAAGCATGGAAGGCGGTCCCAGGGACGGCGTGGGCTTAAAGTTATTAAAATAGGCGCAAATGATCAACATTCTAATAACACTAAATAGTCATTTTTAAAACACTACTAGTTTTTTGTCAACTGCATGGAGTTCCCCAAGCGGCACACTGTCAGAAATCTTTCCATCTGTTCCAGAATCTCAGTTCTGTTGGCAACTGTCAGATCTGATAACGAGCACATTGCTGAGGATTCTTTGCCTGGGGTGTGACTGTGGGTTTGGTCACTGTTTACAGGTGAACTTGGTGTGAGAGCAAAGAAGAAAAATGACCTGGAGTCACAAGAACCAGGCGGCAGGTCCCTGGGATCTCCCAGGCAGCCTCCTCCACACCCAGTGGGCCCGAAAGGCTCTCAGCAAGGACTCCTGCGGGGGCATCCTCCCCCTCTGCAGCAGGGAAACGGCACAATGTGTACACCATGAAGTATGTGCAGGCAGCTCCGCAGTCGCCCCCAAGTGCCCCTGGGCTGGGACTGAAAACCTGCCTAGAGATGCTGAGACCAGGAGCTCACCACACTCTAGGCAAAGCCCCAGGTGCCCACCTTCATAACCCCAGAGCACAGCACAGCACAGACAAAGAGAAGGCACTGGAGAGATTTACTGAAACGGATTTAGCGTCATCAGGCTCACTCTAAAAGTTTAAATTAATAACACTGAAAATCTCTAAATTAGAGACTTGGTACATGCAGTTTTTGGCTTTTTGATTTTTTTGTTTCCAGGGAAGATAAAAGTGCTAAACTCTGAGCCTGGCTGGTGTGGCTCAGTGGACTGAGTGTCAGCCTATGAACTGAAAGAAAAGTCGCTGGTTTGATTCCTGGGCAGGGCACATGCCTGGGTTGTGGGCCAGGTCCCCAGTAGGACACGTGAGAGGCAACCACACATTGATGTTTCCCTCTCTTTCTCCTTCCCTTCCCTCTCTCTAAAAATAAATAAATAAAATATATTATTTTAAAGTGCTAAACTGTAGTTACATGGTTCTAAAGAGATTTCTTGCCCTGGCTGGTGTGGCTCAGTGGATCGAGTGCCAGCCTGTGAACCAAAGGGTCACTGGTTTGATTCCTAGTCAGGGCACGTGCCTGGGTTGCATGCCAGGTCCCCCAGTAGAGGGTGCTCAAGAGGCAACCATACTGATGTTTCTCTCCCTCTTTTTCTCCCTTCCTTCCCCTCACTAAAAAAAATAATAAATTTAAAACATAAAATAAAGAGATCTCTCTTATCTGAACCATAAGAACAGTATTTTTCACTGCCGTCAGTGATCAATGATGCAAACCCCTGCAGAACGGGGTAAGCCCCCGGAGGGCTGCCATGAGGATGCATGCGTTAGCCCAGGACTGTCTGTGGGACAGAGAAGCGTTCAACATCACAGGAACAACCTATTTTCTTCTAATTCTGCAAGTACAGTGACAGTACTCACCTGACTGAAGTAACAATGGAGAAGACAAGCATTCAGGTAAGAAGCTGACTGGACGAGTTTGAAAAATCTCACAAAATTATTACTGTTTAATGCAGCAAAAGCCTGAACAGCAAATTTCACCTCAGAGGAGTTTCTAACGGCTGGGTGGAACTGTTGTACTTCTCTGTCGATTGAAGAAAATAGGAGGGATTAGAATTTAATTTTCAATCCATCAGACAAAATACCCATAAAAACAGATCGGACAAAAATCGAGACTTGAACCACACTGAGAAGGAGGGTCTCAACGGTGACCAGTGCCCCACATCCGCCGCTCTCAGGCCGGACTGGGGAGAAGGCTTTCTTCGAGATGGCGAATACAGTGAGTGAAGTCAGACAATTGCAGAACTGATTATCTGAGAGTTACTGCGATCCCAACCGCCTGCCAGCGGTGCTTGATGACAATGTGTAAGAAATAAAATTGAACTCTGTGTTGTTGAGAAATAAGCTGATCTGACTAACCTACTCACGAGAGATGACACATGCAGACCATATACGAAAAAGCAACACAGCCACCTTCCATGACAAGCTTACCTCCAAGACTTAATTTTAAAACTCAGTATCAACCACACATCTGATATTCTGCGACAAGGTTCTTGGAGAAAACAGTAAGCTACAAAGGCGTTTCGGCATGAATAAGGGAACCCTGGAACTAAAGGAGACGCCGGCTGTCGTCACATACAGTTCACCAGCAACGGAGCCCGGGGGAACCTGTATTATTTCTCATATGTCTATGTATGTATCAGACTGGGAATCAAAATCTGCTCTTTCTTAATAGCACCCCTGTAGCACTCATTTCACACAAATTTTTCCTCTCTGATCACTTAGCTTTCTGTCGGAGCACGTGCACATGTGCACAAGGAAACAGCCCAGACACAGCGAACTGCCGACAGCTCTGCCAGGGCCCCAGGCACCACTGTCCTGGCTCTCTCGCCTGTTCTGCTCCTTCGGCCGATTCCTTCCTCATTCTCTCTTACTGACAAAAAATTATTCTCGGGAAGGATCCAGGGCCAACGTTAGATGTGCTGGTGCCAGCATACGCCCCGCCCTGCTCCCAGTGGCCCAGATCTACAGACAGCCCGGCCCAGCCCAGGCTGCATCCCAGCATTAACGACCAGAGACAACTCTGCACCGTCGGCTGCTGCTAATCGAGCAGCTCCCTTCCTGTCTGCACCTTGCCTTCCAGACGGCTGAGGCTGGCTTCAGAATTTGACGACTCACCTCAGGATGTCTCCCTTGTTGAGGTTGAGCAGCACGTTGTAGCCCTGGAACTCCGCTTCGCTGGCACAGAACACGCCCTTGTTCCTCAGGTCCTGGTACATTTCCTTCAGGCTCTGAAGGCACTTGGTCATATTCTCATTGTTGATCTTGGCGTCGAAGGAGGACATGGGCTCCTCACACATAAAGTGAGCACAGTGGATGTGCAGCCGGGCACACTTCTCAATCAGGGACACTGTCACGGGATCGCACAGGTGCTGCTGCGTGATGTCCTGGCCACAAGCAAGAGGAATATTACACATACACACACAACACGTACATGTACCTCACACACGTGCAAGTGGCCTGGTATGCGCACACACACCTTATATCATACATGCCTCACAGACACAGATCCCATGCACAAATTCCCATGCAGCAAATCGACTACTAGAAAAACCATGCTTATTACCTAAATTTCTCATATTTCAATTTGAAACAAAGCCCATAAAGAACATTTTTATAGGACTTGGTCATGATTTTAAACAGTGTACTTTTCATTACAGATAGAATTTCAGAGTCAAATGACAGAAACTCTCTCTTTCACTTTGGAACTCAGATACGTTTTCTAGTTTCCTGATCAGAAGAGGCTGATACCTTCCGTATGCCCCGTGTGCGGTTCCACAGGAAGTCATACCAGTCCCGTAGGCTGCCATCCCTCTGGTCCACAATCTGGGTCACCAGGTAGTCCATGGTTCTGCTGAGGACTGCCGAGGGCCGCAGCTCATGGGGCAGGGGCTCCTCCTGATCAGCTGAGGAGCGGCTGTACTCCTTGACAGCTGCGGCGTGGTCCACCTGAAGACACACCGTGGGGACAAGCAGCTGAGCAACAGGGGCTGGGTTGGCCTCCCAGCAGCTGTGCCTTAAAATAAGGGGGGAAACCACATACACGCTCGTACAAGATCGGTACTATTATTACACGTAAAAGTTCTGTTTGAAGGTGACAATCAAAATTCAGGAACAAAGTAAATGAAGAAACATATTTTGAAGATAAGTGGCCATCACGTCGAGCAGCAGAGGAATGTGTGTGGAGACACGCCTGCGTGGCAACAGACCAGTGGTGTGACAGGTAAAGGACGTCAAAGCCCGTCCAAAGGTCTCAGCCGTGCTCTGACCCCAGACCAAGTCTGCACGGAGCAGGAATGAGACGGAGGCACCGGTGAGGACGGCGGAGCGCAGCAGCAGCGGGGGCCTGGTGGGGCCGGCGCCAGGTGCCCACCAGACACTTGGAGCTGCACGTTCCGCCTGCGAAGAGAGGCTGCAGGCATGTGGCGCAGGGCAACAGCACAGGCGTCCACAGGCCTGGGCCCTGGGCATCCGCTGCGAGCTGTCGTCACTGTCCCCTGGGGCAGGGGCCTAGGGCTTCTGCCACGACTGCTGCCACCTGACTGAAATCCCCGAGCTGGGTAAAGGCAGCTGTAAAAAGCCACCAGCCAGCAGAGGAGAACAAGCCCACAGGCAAAACTAACAGAGAATAATAAAAGGACCTGAAGTGGTGATTTCTGGGAAGACAATTTGGGAACGCGCACTGGCACACGTTCGGGAACCTGAAGAAAAGCCACCCCTCTGACACAGTTAACTTAACTCTTAGAGTCTGTCTGAAAAATAACCCCAGCACCTCCGAAGCATTACACACAGCGTGTCCAACCGAATTGTTAACACGACTGGAAACTAGAAGCAGCCGTATCTAATAATGACTGCAAAACGGTGTGTTCTGACAGAGCCACATAAATAATATGCTGTCATTTAAAAATGCTTATAGAGTTCATCATACAAGAAAACGTTCATGATGTAATTTTAAGTGAAAATTCACATATTATTATACCTAGAACATAATCTCCAATGTGCAAAACAGAAACATAGGAAAGGACAGAAATAAAATTGTGAAAAGAAAGAAAAAATGCAAAACAGTTTTCAATCTGTGAAATACACCTGCGTCTACAGCTATGCCTCAGGGTCCTGTGTGGTCCTGGCACTTCCACAAAGGCTGCTCAGTGCACGGCTCACAACGCAAACAATGCCGTGTGACTGTTAACAGCACGTCCCACCGCACCCTAAAAAAGTCAAGTCCCACATCACACATAACGATGGACAGAAATGATGGAAGAACAAGTCTCCCCTCCCGCACTCCCACCTCCAGCCCGACAACCGATCACAGACAGTGGCCTACGGGGGACTCTGAGGCACACGGGCTCCACCTGGTCAGTCCCTGGGATCACTTCGAACACGCTCAGCTGGCTCCGCGTCTCCCGCATGTACCGCTCTTTCTCGGGACACATGTCCGGGCACGTCCCAACAAAAGTCCTTGCTTTGTCCAGGTCGGTTCTCTTCACCCGAGCTAAATGTCGTCAAGTAAACAGTGAGAACATACCACAGTTATTAAGAATTCAGAGACATGCATTTTCATGTGATAAAAGAAATAAAACAAACCTCACACAAATCACAAAGGTAAGAAATATTTTTGGAACACTGGGCCTCAGGGAAAGAAGAGCATGGCCTATCACACCAGGGGGCAGAGCGCTGAGGCCTTCTGGCCGCTCCCGATGAGTCTCCTCCCTGCACCCCACCGACCACAGACGGGCGCACAGGGAGTCCGGGGCTCCTACGATGACCTCAGTGACAAACACTCGTGCCCCAGTACGTTTGTCAAAAAAGTCGACTTGTTAAATGTAAATATTAAAAATACGCATATATCCTTATTCTAGAACTTTCTGTATTTCATATTTTTAATATAATAGTAATCACAAAATGGAAGTTACCTGGTCCTGACATGAATAGGTCACTATTATTACCCACAAAATTAAAAGTTACAAAAGTATCTTTTAAATGAAACGCAAAGAACAACTTCACAACTCAAAATATACATGTTTCATTTTTATTTTGGAAAATTCCAGTACTTAGTAACTATTTGGAATACAAAAATCACCATGTCAGTGACATAACTTATGATGGCAGTTTTTATTACAGTATTAAGGAGGCACTAAAATTATCCCACTGATTTTGAAATGAGGAAAAATCCTACGGCTAAAATTTAATTAAAAAAAAAACTTTACGAAGAGCACATGTGCCTTTTCCTTTTATTTTTTCACTGCCCATAGTTTTAATGTTAATAGACTGCTCATTTTTGGCATAGGTAATACATTCACGTGGTTGAATAATCCAAAGACATAACAACGCTGCAAACAGAACACACCCTCACAGCTCGCTCCCTCTCTATGCACACACAAAACAAGTACGCTCACATATGGACACACACACACTTTCCTCCCTTCTTTGTACACAAATGGTAGCACACTACAGATTTCCCGCACCATGCTTTCCTCACTTCACAATAAATCTTGTGGAATTTCTATAAAGAAGCCCAGCCTTCTAGTACACTGTTTGCAATTTCGCTCTGTGGACAGCCAGAGTCCAACCCTGCTGTCACAACCTTATGTGTGATTCACACACACACACACACACACACACACACACAGTGTGTGTGGGATACACTCATTGGACATGGAATGCTAAGTCAAACACATGAGATTTCGTTTGTCTCAAAGATCCCACCCACCTGCCCTCCTCTGCAGGAGCGGGAGCTCTCAGCCTGCTCTAGGATGCAGCATCCCTGGGGGTGTCACCTGCATCTCACTGTGTGATGGGGTGAGCATCTTTCCATATATTTAAGAGCCAATTCAGGATACTTCCTTTTGCCCCTCCTCATGTTTCCACCGCGTTTGGTCTGTTTCATACTGATGTGCACAGGACCTGTACCAGGGAGTCGGCCCTTTGTCTGAGCCACAGACTTTTCACCTGGTTGACAGTTCTTAATTTTACTTGTGATTTCTGTCAAACGAAATTCTTATTTTTTTTCACATGTGCTTTCTGAAGGTCTAAAAATTGCCCTGAAAGTTGGCATGGATCAATGATTTATAGACTTTCTTCCAAAAGTAAAGTAAAATCGACTTCTGGTCAGGATGGCAACATAGGCAGATGAAGCTCGCCTCTCTGCAAAACCACATCAAAATTACAACTAAAATATAGAGCCACCATCACTGAGAACCATCAGAAATTGAGCTGAATGGAAGTCTGATGACTACGGAATTAAAGAAACCACATCCTTCCAGACTGGTAGGAGGGGCACAGACACAAGACGGTCTGGTCCCTCACCCATGTGCGGTGGATAAAAATTTGGGAGGGATATCTCAGGAGTAAGGAGTCCCAGCCCCATACCAGGACCCCAGTCCAAGGTTCCTGCCCCACAATTTCTGGCTACAAAAACCAGCAGGGATTGAGTTGGTAGAAGAAACTTCTGGAGCCCCAGGCTGTTCCTCTTAACCCACACAGAAACACGCCTACTCAGACTCACTTCCTCTGAGCTCCAGCACTGGGGTAGCAGGTTGAAAGGCACCAGTAGCATACGGGGAGAAAATGAAGTATATGGCATCAAGGTGAGCAGAGGACATTGTCCCTTTTTTACCCCCCCCCCCCACACACACGCAGAGGCACAGAGCTGCGAAGCTGGTGCCATATCTGAGACTCCATCAACCTGGCTAACATGTCTGACCTGCCTTGGAGATTCCCAGAGACTCCACTGCACCCAACTTAAGGGCCCACCCAAGCTGCTTTTCCATATGAATGGCTTGTCTTGACTCATGCTTCACAACTTCCTATATCCTATCAAACAAACACCAGCTGGCTTCAGTGAGCCTCAGGCCCAGTGCTAGCAGTAGCCAGCCTAGATTCACAGGTTGGCTTCACTTGGGAATCTCCAAGCCCAGGACAAGCAGCAGCCATCTCAGATTGCTTTACGGCTCAGGCAGGGTGCCCCAGGCAAAATACAGGTAGGGACTGACCTTAGCCTGCACCACCTGGGAAACCCCAGGGCCAGTGCATCCAGTGGACAGCTACAGACCACTGCGGAGAACTGCCACCCTGCCCCAGCACAGCTGGTCCTCCACAGAGGTAAGAGGTTGGTGATCAGTGGTCCCAGCCAGTCCTTGCAGCTAACTTGCCTAGGTAAACCCCTCCTATGATCTGCCAACAGCAACCAAGGCTCAACTACAAGAGGAGGGTGTACTCAGCCCATAGAAAGGGCACACCTCAAGTACACAGCTTGGGTGATAGGGGAGGCTGTGCCACTGAACCCTACAGGACACCTACTATATTAGGCCATACTCTAAGCAGTCAAAGCAGCTCTACCCAATATATAGAAACAAACACAGGGAGGCTGCCAAAACAAGGAGACAAAGAAACATGGCCCAAATGAGAGAACAGATCAAAAGTCCAGAAGACAGTTAAATGAAATGGAGACAAACAATCTACCAGACGCAGAGTTCAGAATACTGGTTATAAGGATGCTCAAGGAACTTAGTGAGGTCCTCAGCAGCATAAAAAAGATCCAGGCAGAAACAAAGGATGCACTAATTGAAATGAACAGTTTACAGAGAAACAACAGTAGAGTGGATGAAGCTGAGAATCAGATCAATGATTTGGAATATAAGGAAGCAAAAAACAATCAATCAGAACAAGGAAAAAATGCTTTTAAAACAAGATGTAAGTTTTTTAAAAGTTTACATCTTCTCATGTATGCAGCCTCTGGGACAACTTCAAGAGGTCCAACATCTACATCATAGGGGTGCCAGAATGAGAAAAGAAAGAGTAAGGAATTGGAAATCTACTTGAAAAAATAATGGGGAAAAAACCTCCCCTAATTTGGTGAAGGAAACAGACATGCGAGTCCAGGAAGCACAGACAGTCCCAAACAAGATGGATGCAAAGAGGCCCACTCCAAGCCACATCATAATTAAAATGCCAAAGGTTAAAGATAAAGACAATCTTAAAAGCAGTTAAGAAAAGCAGTTAGTTACCTACAAGGGAGCTCCCATAAGACTGTCAACTGATTTCTCAAAAGAAACTTTGCAGACTAGAAGGGATTGGCAAGAATTATTCAAAGTCACGAGAAGCAGCATTCTCCAGCCAAGATTGCTCTACCCAGCAAAGCTGTCACTTAGAATCGAAGGGCAGATAAAGAGCTTCTCAGAGAAGAAAAAAACTAAAGGAGTTCATCATAATGATGGTTCACCAAACCATCATTATATGAAATGTTAAAAGAACGAATTAAGAAAAAGAAGATGATCATGAACCATGAACAATAAAATGGCAAAAAATACAAATCTATCAACAATTGAACCTAAAAACCAAGCTAAGCAAAGAAGAACAGAGACAGAATCTTGGATGTGGAGAGCGTTTTGATGGCTGCCAGATGGAAGGGGTTGCGGGGAAATGGGGGAAGAGGTGAGGCGATTAAGAAGTACAAA
>PVKM010040751.1:0-13360 GCA_004027735.1 Carollia perspicillata
GAACTTTCCTAGGAAACAATGCAAAAAATGTGTGTCAATTATTCTTGAAAAGTTCACTACCTTTGATTAACTGTTGCTCTTTCAGGAATCTAGCAAACAAAGATATATGTACAACAATATTTATCACAACATACTTAACAGAGATAAATTAGAAACTTTTGAATCATTTCAGTGATCTAATGCATTAACGTACTTTCATAAAACTGCATAGATGTTATCCTTAACAATATTTCAAAATATTTTTAGAAAGATGCTTAATGATGCAGGATCTAGTCATAAAAAGGGAATACGCAAGTGCTCATATTGGTGTATGATGGCTCACTTAGTTAAAAATGAAGAAAGTACTAGAAGGAACATCAAATATTAAGAGCTTCCATCTATACGGTAGGATGATTAGATATTAAATATCTGTATGATTTAAATGATCTTCAACAAGCATTTATTGCCTTTTATAATTAAAAATATTATCATTTTTCTGCTAATCTCATAGACTGTGTCTTCCATTCAATCTTTTTACGAACTGACATTTCCGCCCTGCCCAAGTCCACCTTCCAGGCCCCCGAACTGTCACTGCTGCCACAGCACCAGCCCTCCTGTCTGGAAGTTCAACCCACAGGCCATTGCGCATGGAGAAGAGGCAGGTCACACATATCCTGACACAAAGACAAGCCACGAGAGTCGAGAGCACCACCGACGCGTGCTGTAATGAAACACGGCACAGGTGCGAAGCGTCTGCAGAGGCTGGAGCCTATCCCCCAGGCCAGGGCCCTGTCCTGCACCAGCTCTCTCCTGGCCGATGCAGACAGAATCCCTTTCCCATTCTGCCTCCCCTGTCATTCCTAGTGAACAAGGATGCTTTGAAGACACACAGGACCTGAATTCAGTATGTATCACAGGCATAACTGACTTGTGTTCCCCCCAAATCTGCATGTTTGAAGCCTTCAATTCCAATATGACTCTGTGTAGAGGTAGGGCTTCTAGAGAGATGGTTAAGGTTAAATGAGGTCATAAGGGTAGAGCCCTAATCCAATAAGACTGGTGTCCTTATGAGAAGAAGACACGCCAGCCGTGTGTGCCAGGAGAAAGGCCACCTGAGGACACAGCAAGAAGGCAGCTGTCTGCCAGCTGAGGAGAGAGGCCTCAGGAGAGACCTAACCTGCCAACACCTTGATCTCAATGTTCTTGTCTCCAGAACTGTGAGAAAAAATGTCTTTAGTTGAAGCAACCCCGTCTGTGTTCTTTTGTTATGGTGGCCCTAGAAGATTAATACAGAGGCTCTGTGGTCTGTAATCAGCCTCCCGTCTCCCTTTCTGAGTTGTTATTGGGAAAGACAAAATAATGTGCATTCAATAAGGAGAATGTATCAAGATTAAAATATGCACCTTGGGGCCGAACAGACCCAGGTTGACACAGGTTTCTCTAGGTCCTGAGCAGAATTTCTTGATCTCTTTTGGCTCCAGGTTTACTAGCTGCAACATTAGAACCACCCCGTATAACTCTGAACCCCATCGTAATGTCCGTGGCTTTGTTTCTGTCCTTAGTGACCAACATGGCAGTCCCAACTTGCTTGGCGTCTTTAGCCGACTGGGGATGAGAGCAATAAGAGATACAGTTGCTTGTGAGAAGCCAAGAGGGCTATAGATGGAAAAAAAAAAACAAAAACCTGCGTGGTTAGGAGACGTAAGTTCTAAAAACTCACAAAAGAAGGAACACCACTAAAGAACCTATTCCCATTGTATCTAAGAAGATGGCTGTGAGCACTAGGGAAAACTTTCCACTTTCTTCACTTCGTATTTGGGGCATCTGTTGTACTAATCCGCTATGACCATATTAGCCGTGACCTTTCATTGCCGATACTGTGGTCACATGATTCTTTTGATGACTCAAACAAAATACAGACTCGGTACCATTTTGTATGTAGTATTGGATATCAGGGTGAACTCTGGCCTCTTCTTCTCCCCACGTTGCTCTTTTTGTGGCTCTGCACAGTGTCCCCTGGCGGCATTCTGCACATTTTTGAAACAGTCAAGGCTCACGGTTTGAGATCTGCCATCAGTTGTGCCACCGCCCTGTGGGTCGTATCAGACTGGGGTCTACCCAGGAAGGGGTCCTAGTTTCTTTCCACCCGGTGGCTACCTTCTTCACAATCTTTTCTTCGTTGCTTTTTCTTTCTCGCCTTGCTGCTATTCCCACCAACTCCCCTTTAGTAGCTTCTCTTTTTGTTGTTCCTAGCAGTCACCTGACTTCATTCATTCATGTATCCAACACTGTTACTTCTGTACCCACTCTGGGATGGGCCCTGGACTTGCAGTCAAGAACAAGACAGGTATGGCTGCCTCCGTATGACCCTTATGGTTGAGCAGGGAAAACTGAAAAGGAAACAAGCCCCCTTATTCAAGACCATGCAAACCAAAAGAGGCAGGCTAGAAGGTGTTCAGTGTACACACAGCGGGTACCTAACTCACACCTGGCAGTCAGCGAAGCCTTCTCAGAGGAAATGGCCATACTGGCCACACACATGATACTATGTATAGACCCTTAAGACATGCCTTGTGTATTAATGATTAATCCATGGATGAAGTTCATTCTATGCTATGTTTTGATTTCTTCTAAAGTAATTTCTGTGGTCTACAATTTTTACTTAAAATAATGCCTTCATATATTGTCAGGGCACAATTAATCTGTTCTTTTAGTTTCTCACATAAACTCTGCATTCAACAGGAAATAATAATTATTGCTCTTTTTACTAAGGGCTAACCACATGCTAGGTGTTTTATATACAGCTTTAGGTCTTTTAAAAATCTTGAAAATTGCTGTTATCTCTGTTTTAAAGTCTTAGAAACTAGGTCTCAGAGATGTTAAGTAGCCGTTTGAAGACCACGCCCCCTTCATCAAAGCCAGAATGTTTGAGTTGGTATCCAAGTCTACCCTTTACAGGCTACATGACCTTGAAAAAGTTCCTTAATCTTTGGGTGCCTCAATTTCCTCATGTGCAAAATGGGGGCAAGGATAATAAGTGCCCTGTAGAATAAGCATTAAAGAATTCTATCCAACCACAATAGATAATATATAAAAGCAATTGTTCTTGTCCTTAGAAGGTTCTTAGACTAGATAGGACACAAAACTGTGAACCCTGAGAGTGCAGCTGGGGAAATGCTGCAGCCCCGTCCACCAGCCTCTGTGTGTGACCCCATGAACTCACAAGCCCCAAGAAAGAGGGGAGGGACGATGTCCAACCGAGTCCCTGCCACAGCCTCATACCTGGCGTTAACGTGAAGGAATGAATACACAAATAATTCATGCTGCTTCTCACTCTAACTGGTGGAGACCCTTCATGGAGAATTTAATATCTCTAGGCCTCAGATTTTTAAAAATCAATCAATACTTGGTCAATGATGCCTCACCTGACAGTCAAAGACAGTATATAAAATACTATGAAATATATAACTGCATAATTAACATAGGAATGTTATTATTACACATTATATCATGTGTATAAACCATAGAAATATATTGTTGCTGACTCAGCAACAGAGACGCGAAGGGGCAGGGACCCAGACTGGAGCTAGGAGGGAAAGAGAAAAAAGGGGGGTTAGTGCACGCTAGTTGGTTTGTGGCTGTTCGGCATCTGACCTGTCGCACTCTCTCGTTTCTGTGAGTTTTTGGAGCTCCCCTTTGAGCAGCTCCCTTATTGTGTGTGGTTTTCAATACCAGACAGCATAACACAATAGAAGCCTCCTGTGTCTCACAAGGTTTCAATGACTGATTTTCCTTAAGTGTCCTTACACTTTATACTGTGAGTCGGGCATCTCTGCTGAGTTCCTTCTCAGATGGTCTAAAATTCAGAGATCGCCGAGTCCAACTCCTGAGTCTTAAGAAGAGCCCACATTCTCGTGGACTTTGAAGAAGTTACCACATGTGACAGGGGCATTGTCTGAAGTGACATCGCTGACTCAACTGCATTTCTGGGGACCGAGTGGGTCTCAGCTTCAGTCCTGGGACTAGGTGGGGCGGAGGAGTCCTAGGCTTAGCCCTCCGTGTTGCTGCAGCTCCGAGGGCCCCTCTGCCCCCGAGGGAAGGTGTATCGGCTGCATGACTTGGGTAGGGTGTGGCTGGATTCCCAGTGAGAACGCCCAGGGGGACAGCCTCGGGCGAAGGAGGAGGGGGAGCAGCAGGAGCACTTGCCCATTTTTGGGGTCGGCTTTGGTGCCACCAGAAATGTAACATAACCACAAAAGTCATGGAATTCCTTTGGCTTCACAGGAGACATAAATAATTAACCCCAAATTTTAAAGCCACCTTCTCAGATAACTATCAATTATTATCTGAAATACATACACACACATGCTCTAGTTTGCAACTATATGTCGTGTATACATGTTCTGACACAAACTATAATTACTTACCGATACATATAGAAGTCTTACCTGTGACCGTGTAGTTCTCTCCACTGCCTGAATAGATCAGCATCCCATCCATATACAAAGAGTACCGCGTTATCACACCATTCGCCCTTTTGGGTGGATTCCAGGAGACTAACAAAGAATTGGGAAGGGACTTGGCTACTGGTGGCTGAAGCTCTTGTGGGGCTGTGGAGGGAGAAAAAGATTTACAGAGTCTAATTCTAGTTTACTTTTCTAATTGAAACTTTTCAGACTCAAACCAATAAATCATGGGATAAACCTGAAATCCCGGGCATGGAAATCTTCCTGATTCGCGGGCAGCTCGTCAGTAATTGCTTTAGGAACAGCACTAAATAACTGTCCGGAATTTATGAGAATTTGCATCAGTGATGGATGGGAAGGCCCGACACAGTTCACTTGACTGACGCGTTCCTTCATCAAAAGTGTTATTAACCCACAGTCTCTACTCGGGGGCCGTGTGGGCTGAAGCAGATTAAACGGAGAGAGTCCCTGCCCTCCTGGAGCTTTCGATCTAAGATGGGCAATACTGGCGAGAATGGTTTGTAAAAGACATAAACGGTATACAGAACAATAGAAAGAGCCAGAAAGAAGCAATTTAATTAATTGTTTACAAAAACTACACTGTGTGCAAGTTTTGCGTTTTCTTTTTAAAGAGGTCTGTTCATTTTCTGAAATGGTCCATGAGTTGGAGTCAGAATAACTAACAGCTTTAAAAAGTGCATCCTACATATGCCTATCATTTGGCACAATGGCAATAAGTTTAAAGAAAATCTAGAAATGGGGAACTCCTTAAATACTGGAAGGAAATGAATGAGAATGGGTGAGCAGAAAACTTTCAGGGGTACATGGCTGGGAGGTAGACTTGAAGGACACTAGGCAAAACCTGAGCAAAGGATGGGGGGACATAGGGGAAATCATGGGACAGAAGACAACCTGTCCCACCCTGAAGCTGGTGGCGGTGCTTGTGAAGGGGTGCTGGTCATGCGCCCCAGCAGAGGCAATGACACATTAAGAAAAACAGCTCGTCTCCGTAGATTAGACAGAGAGAACACTGAGCAAACGTGGACAATGGTCACTGCTGGTGCAGTCAGGTGCAAAGCACGGAGAATAAAGGGTGACAGGGAGGATTTCACAAACTCCTTTATTCTGTCACAGTGTCACCAATATGGGCACTGTCCTTCTCTGGCACATCTTCTGTGCCAGTGGCCCCTGATGAATGACTGGAAAGAAGGGCTCAGAAGAAGAGGGAGAAAGCGGGTGGATGGAAACGGAAAACGAGAGAGACTGACTCGTTTCCCCTCAAGATCAAGGTTGGAGGCCCCTAAATAATTCTATAACCAGACAGTAAAAGCAACACGCACTTCCTCTCACGTGGGAGGGAGAAATCGGAAGGAACAAGGCTCCCAGCATCTTGAGAGCTGCTGCCCCTTTGAGGAATGCATTCCGATGCCTGGGCACAGCTTCTACTTTGGAGGGCTGAAATGCTTTCCCCTTCTCACTGCTTTCTTAGCATATGCCTTCTGAAGCATTAATTCATCGACAGTGGGTAAGTTCCAAGTACAACAAAAGTGAGACGGAAGTCGGAAGAAACTGAGCAGTGATTAATAAGGCCTCAGTTGGCGTTTGGAGGTTCCATCACATTGAAATAATTGTTGTCCGTGCTGGTGTTTAGCAGTTAAAAGAGACCATGGAAATCAACCGTTTGGTTCTCAATTTCATACTGAGCCATACAATCAATTCTTTTTAGTCAGACTGTCTCTAGATTTACTTCTGAGCCATAGTAAAATGAGGAAGCTTTCATTAATCTTTCAGATGCTCCATATTAATGACAAGGCTCTTGCATGAACAATGTAACAGCAATTAAAAAGCCCATTAATCTGCATTACAGCTATTAAAGATGCATGT
This sequence comes from Carollia perspicillata, assembly GCA_004027735.1. NCBI lineage: Eukaryota > Metazoa > Chordata > Mammalia > Chiroptera > Phyllostomidae > Carollia > Carollia perspicillata. Next base: position 6,330 of record PVKM010040751.1, read on the forward strand.
CATTAAAGGGTATGGAGTTTGATTCATTTTCGCGCACCCCCCAAAAATGGAGCAATTACGGCCTGGCGATGCACTTTGTCATCAAAGTAGGTTGGGGGTTTCCAGCAAATGGCCTTGCAGCATTTAGCTCTTCTCCTGTTTTATTATTCATGACTGAAATGTGGAAGTCAAGACCTTTGAAATTACTTTACCTTCTTGTGGAGTAGAGATGTTCAATGCACGTGAGCTCTCGGTACAGCCGGCCAGAGTGCAGGCGGTTAGGGTTACTGCGTAGTTTGTGAAGGGTAGCAAGCCTGTCAACACGCCTGGAACAGACGGTGGAGAGAAGAAGTATGCGTGTTTACCATAAGCTGCCATAAAGACTAACACGTGTGTGGCGGGGGTAGGGGGGCACAGAGATAAAAACAGAAATCAAAAAACATATGCCTCTTTATTTTCCTATTTGTGTGCTCACTGTAGAAGGGAATAACAAGCAAAAAAAAGGGAGACGGACTTATTGTTAAGACAGCTCTAAACAGCATTCACCAAATGGGTTTCCCAAAACATCAGTTCCCTGAGATGCTTCCCCTGGCGAATGTTGGCCAGGGGAGGGGCATGTAGAGGTCAGGAAGCGGAGCCCAGGGCATCTGGTGGCTGAGGCACATGTTGTCCCATTCCGGGACCGCTGGACCTCCCGCAGAAACAAAGCTCTTCCGTTTTCTTTAACCTAGGATCTTCCAATCTCACTGAACGAGAGTCCTTTGTATGCAGCATCTATTAACACGCTTTAGGAAACACGCTCCCAAGACTGGCTTCATCACTTCAATGGTAGGACACACACATGCAAACTGTTTGTTTATGTGGTAGCTAACAACTGTGCAAATCAACAGAGTTGAACAATGAGATAATTATGTTTTTGTACTTCTACTTGCAAAAATTATTAGTTAATTTAATGAAGACGCCTGTCTTCAACAGAAGTATTACTCATGAAAGTGTTGCATTAACCTGACTTGGTGGTAGAGGTATAAGAGTTGGTCAGCAATTAAAAGTACCTGCAGAGCCCCGGCTGGTGTGGCTCAGGGGATTGAGCACCTCCCTGTGAACCAAAGGGTCGCTGGTTTGAATCCTAGTCAGGGCACACGCCTGGGTGGTGGGCCAGGTCCCCAGTAGGGGGTGTGCGAGAGGCAACCACACGTTGATTCCTTCTCTTTCTCCCTCCCCCTCTCTCTAAAAAGTAAAAATAAAAACTTTAAAAGTGAAAAATAAAAAAGTACCCACAGATGTGAGAACACATTTTGTTTACTGGTCTTCATAATCAAGACAGAAGCTCTTCATTTAGTTAATCCTGGGCATTAAAGACGCATCAAAAACATAATGCCTGCATTTGTCCACCAGTGTTGTTCACTGCAGAAGGTTTCCGAAGCTGTCTTTAATTCTAACCACAAAGATTATCATCATTCTTATATAAAAATGGCCCCACCCATGGTATCCCTTCATGGAGTAAGCATTCAGTAGCCTGGAGGACGCTATTGTTTTAACGTGCCAACAGTGGTGACAGCTTGCATCATTCACAGACACATTTTAACATGCATGTTTCCCTGGTCTCCCTCCCCAAGAGGTAGTTTTACAAATTAAAAGAGGAAAGACACAGGATGAAGCAAAGACCATGGCCATCGCTTACTTTGGCACCTCCCAGCTCTCTGCCCCTGTCCCTGGTGTTGCCATGTCTTCCTCCCAGCAGCTCCCCAGGGACCTCTCTGGGCACCGAATCCTCTCTCTGCTGCCCTCAGCAGCTTGGGCTGAGCTGATGGCCGAGGAAGACAGCAAGCCAACGAAGTAATACACAAGCACGTGTGCCCCTCCCAGGCCAAGTTCGGTGGTCTCTAATTTCACAATCCCCTCATGCTGCCACCTTCTGCTTTCCCTCACCGCTGCCACTGAGATCGACATTTCCCCTCCAATCTCCAAGACTATAACCCACATCCTGAGTCCAGTTTCTTTTATTTTTCCTCCCACTACACCTCTTAAATGAAAACTTGCATCATCACACCTATATCCTCACCACAGGGTGGCGAGGAGATTGACAAAAACACCGATGCTCAGGCCAGGCTGCCTGGGTTCACAGGCCGACTCTGCTACCGATTTGTCCCCCCGGGACCAGGCAAGTGGTCCAGATCCCTGTGACTTAGTTTCCTCACCTGTAAACAGAGAGTGAAGTATCTAGCCTGATGGAGAGGCCTCACAGGCTTCATCTGTGAGACGAGGATGAAATCCTATTTATCTCCAAGTGTCACCATCAAGATGAATGAGTTCAGGAATATAATGTGCCCGACACAGAGAACTCTGGCACTGCTTCTTGTCAGTCCAGGCTGTGTTTGTATCGCAGCCCAGTTTCTGCCTGTCCTGTGCTTCTAAATACTGCAAATGCCAGATCCAGCGACTCTTCCTCAATCCTCTTCCTCCTCTCCTTGCCAGACTTTGTCTCTCTCCACATCTGATTTCCCGAGTTGTTCTTCCAAACTGCTGAAAGCCCCTTTCTTTCCATGACCTGAAAGACCCACCTTCCTCTCACAGTTGTTTAAATAGCTGCTCTTCTACAAGGTTGGGTCTTCCGGCTTCTTTCAACATTTGCCTTTGTTAGTTTGTCAAGCCTCACCTCTCAACGATCTCACGAGAGCAACAGACCTTTCATCTCTCCCTGAAGTTCCAGCTCCACATTTCACCCTGCAGGCCATGTGTCCTACCTGATGTCCCGCTGCACTTCACTCTTGACACGCAATCCAGATCCGACATCCTAATCTCTCTCATAAGCACGGTCTTTCCATGTCTTAATTCCTCCTCTGTGATCCCAACATTCCAGGCTCAAAACGATGGTAAGGTAGATTCTAGGCACTTTACCCTTGACAATCTTTGACATTTGTCAGACCCTTCCTATTGCCAAGTAGAAATGTACAGCAAGGGTTTGAATAAGACAACATGCGTGTCTGCATTGTATAATGCCATCCTAACGGGAAAGAAATCAGCCCACGGAGAACGAAAGGATCCCACAGAGAGCAAAAAGAGGTGTTGGCATATGAGATTACTTTCCTTTGTTCATCACTTAATCTATGTGGCTCAAGTGAAAAGCATCCCTTGTCATATATGGGCGCGAATTAGCTGAAACCCAGAAAGACGCGTCCGGACACAGTGGTTGCATACAGGTCAGTGCTCTGAAGCTTTAATATGATGGTGCGTAATATTATCACTGAGAATTGCCACAAAAGCAGATCATCATTCTGAAATTCTGAAAACTGGCTCCACAAAATACTTTATCCTGAGACTTCCCCCCTCCCTAAATAACAGCTTAAGTGCACTGTTGGACTCAGCGAGGACAGTATTAATGCAGACTTTAAGAAGGACCACGCCAAACCAGATACGGGGTTCTCATTCACTGAATGGTCCTCAGTGTTTTATTTAAGCTTTCTTGCCTTCACTAAAGGAGTCACTGTGTGTGTGTGTGTGTGTGTGTGTGTGTGTGTGCGCGCGTGCGCGCACATCATGAATTCCTTCGCTAACTTTTTTGCCCTGAAAGGACCTTTAAACACGGGCTATACTGCTTTCATCAAACTGTCTCTCTTCAGCTTTGTGCTCTGGTGGAGGGGTTTACCAAATTGTATTTCGTAGAAAAGTCCTGCAGTTCTTAAAGAAATTTCCTGAGAGGAACTATCAATAGATCATCTTCCAGACCATTTATCAAAGTACACACATTTTTTTTTTATTTCAAGGTATGTGAAACAATAATACACACTGAGAAATGAGAGCTGCAAAATAGGGGTTAAAAATAAAGGAGGTGCTGATGTTTTGGTTCTTGCCAACTTTGAATCCCCAGTAGAAAGTTTTGGGTAGTTTGTAACATACTCTTTCCAAAATGTATAGTACTTGCTGAGGCTGAGGAAGCATTTTTTTTTTTCATTTCCAGGAGAGATCCTGCTCATAACGTTGCGTGTGAGAGCCACGGTTCCTCAAAGTGTTGGAGTAAACTTCCCTGAGCACGAGTCAGTTTTATCTGTTTCACTAAGAGGAGCAGTGTAATGATCGAGCATTTTCTCTCTTGTCAGGTTACAATGAACAGATGGACGGAGAGAAGGAGCTAGTCAACGAAACGAATGATCTTCACTCAGTCAGAAGAGGGACAAAGTCATCCCGTTGTTCAGGGCATGTGGACGACCTCTGTGGTTTCCCGGTAATGGGAAATTTACCAGGATGGGTTAAAGTTGATGCTCATAAAAGTTTTGCAACTGCCAGAGGAAGAGAGCATGAACGTCCTCTCCAAGAGTGAGTAAGGTAGCCCTTCTTGGACAGGTGCCTAGAGATCGTTGAGTGATCGACCCGCTGGCCTTGCTTTAAGTGTCAGAATCACACTTACATTATATACTCTCCAGGAAAAAAAAGGTCCTAGTATGGTAATAGGTCATCATCAAAAAGTATTTATCAATTTTTCTTCTATGTGCCTCTGGGAAGGGTGCCTTGGAACACAAGCGATCTCAAGACGGTTTCTAGTCTAAGAACATATCAGAACTAGAAAGAACATAAAGATAACAGCAATGCATAGATTGATACAGAAAGCAGAATGCCTGCATATATTCACGGAAACAAGACGTTTATAAGACCCAGCTCTCCAATCCAAGATGACAGACCTGCACTTAAGTAAAGACAAAGAGCCCTGCCTGGTGTGGCTCAGTGGATTGAGTGTCAGCCTGCAAACCAAAGGGTGGCCGGTTCGATTCCCAATCAGGGCACATACTTATTAGGTTGTGGGCCAGGTCTCCAGTAGGGGACGTGTGAGAGGCAACCACACATTAATGTTTCCCTCCTTCTCTCTCTCCCTCCTTTCCCCTGTATCTAAAACTAAAAATAAAATCTTTAAAAAAAATACAAAGAGAAAAGGGGGCTCATCATTGAAAAGCACATTTTAGTAGATATTCCAAAATACTGAATAAGATATGGTGTGACATATTAATAAAGGAATTCTAGACAGAAAAATATGCCATACATTCTGCATACACAGAAAACCCAGTAAGAGAATGGGGGGTGGTCTCCCTTTGCGGCACTTCGGGGGTCGGCAATGAAGAAGTACATCTTAGTAGAGAGAACTTTAAAGACTGGCTTGGACATAAATCTCTTTCTTTGGGACACATCAGAGAGGAGACGTTTCCCCTTGAACCCGAGGCTGTCCCTACCTCCAGACAGGCCCGATGAACTCTCCAATGCCCTTGCAGTCACCAGACTCGGTGAAAAGAGAAAACGGCCCCAACCATGTCAGGAAACCTGCCAGTCTCTTTGATAATGGAAGAGGGAGAGCTGAAGAAACATTCAATAAGCATAGAGGAGGCATTATTGATGTTTTAAAAGTGTTAGTATCCCATGAAACACAGCAGCTTCAGTCTCCAGATTAGCATCATCGGCAACGACCAGAACTCTCAGGGCTAAGCGATAATGCACTTTGCATTAATGCTTAACATTGAGAAATCCTGACATGCCACACCGAGGGAGTTTGAAGTTAAGTATATTCCCTTCAAACTGCAGCCCTGTGGGCCTTGGTGGGTACACAGAGCCCAAGCTGAAGGAGGGGCAGGGATTTGATGTGAGGGGCGGGAGTGCATCATGGGAGGAAGTGTAGAGCCTTATCCCGTAGAACCTCGGGATTTTAAAGCCCTTCCCAATGATCTGGGGTGAACTCCTTGAATGCAAAGGGTATGTCATTTTACGTCTTTATTCGCCCTATCTTCTAGCAGCTAGTACGGTCATTCACCAAAAGTGTACGCCTGATGTTCAACCCTGAAATAAAGACTTTTCACCGTCTTACCTCTCCTCAGCTGTCTCCCTCACTATCAAAGAACCCCCCCTCCCACCCTACCTTCTCCAGGGAGCCAGCAAAGGACCAACATTGCTTCTTTGGACCAACGAGACGATTATTTCCAACATTTTCCCCTCTTTGCTCTCACCTCAAGTTTCAAAGGAGATGAAGGGAAATATTGATAATTGGAGGCAGCCCCACTAACCTAGGAGCAAATCACTGTGGAGCTGGCACCAGCTGTGGGGGCTCCTGTGCCTGCAACAGGAACCATGTGCGGAGAGGGGGCGTAACAACAGCGTGACTAGCTCTGATGGTGAAGTTTTACGATCGACTCCTCTGACCACATGCAGACAGCTGTACATGCTCTGCCCGGACACCCGGCCCGAGACACGGAGCAAAATGGCACCTTCCGAAAAGCCAAACGCAGTTACACACTCGAGCAGGCTCCACCTCCCTCCCCCGCCCCACCCCCAGCTGCCGGGCTTGGTGTTTGGCCAGCATCCACTGTAATCTGTTCCCCTTCATTATGTTAATCTGTGGGCGGAAAGATTTCTGTCATCTTCGAACCGCTTGCGCGGCAACGGTAAACACCTCGGCCTGCCTGTAATTGGACAGGTGTCTGCTCTGATGTCACCCAGCTTTTAATTCAATTAAAGAACTGGCCGCTCTACACTCATTACCCACTCGCTTTCCATTGCACTTTGAGTCTGGCGGTGAAGCCCCCGCATGCAGCAGTCGCCTACCCCCAGGTCCAGAGTCCAGGGTAGATGCGCAAAGATCATGCGTAATATTTCAAATGGACTCGAACAATCCGAGTGTTTTCGCGTCAAGAAAGGCAGCTGCCATATTGCGGAGACTCTGTGTTCTCCCTCCCTTCTTCTCTCTCTCTGTGTCTCTCTGTCTTCCCTTTACATTTTATTCTATCTAAACGGTGGCTTCTACCTACTGGCCAGTAATTAGCAGCAGTCACAGTAAACAGAAAAGCTGTTTCTAGCTTCCTCTCCCCAGGGCTTTCCTCCATCTCCAGAGAACTCATCAGAGTACAATGGTCTTATTTATTTGCTGGCATTTCACATTTGGATCAAGACAGTGAGGCGGGCAGGAGCAGGCATTTATTAAGAGGGCCATCTGGTGAAGGGTACCACACAGGCAGAGCTGCCACAGCTACCTGGGGACATAGCAGGAGAACCCACTCTTTAAAAGAAAACCGGCCAGC
>PVKM010040752.1:0-13368 GCA_004027735.1 Carollia perspicillata
GTCAAATCATAATAAATCTGCCGCTGCCACTCAGAAACACATCTACACATCTTCCCTGCTCCTTCTCTCAGGAAAAGCGTTTCCCCTAGGTTGGGTCTTAAAAATATTAATGTGTTTATTTAACTGGGACTCTTAGAGACAGCATTTGCATGAAAATCAACCTTCCCCACCTCTTCTGCAGTGCAAATGAGCCACTCACACGCAGAGCACTCACCCAACCCGCCTCTCACTGCTGATTGAACCTGTGCCTAATTATGTGTTGCTCCTCGAGTCCTGGAGTACGTAATAGCAATGTTTATTTGCCAAGGTTGGCAGTGATGACTAAGTCATTTTCCTCCTCCTCTTCTTCTTTTTTTCTCTTTAAAGTGAAGCAAAGAGTCACTCTGCCTGTCATGCCACTAACAGGGTGAGTGGATGGGGTTGCCTCTGGTTAGTGAGAGCCGGGGTGGAAAGCCAGACATCTCAGCATATTTTGTCAGAAGTCCTAGTGAGAACGAGTCGCCGTAAGTCATTTGGAATGACTTTCAGGCAGTGGGAAAAGGGCATCTTGACCTGAACATTCATTCATTCGACTAACGCCCACTGTCCCTTCAGTACTCCTGGCCCTTTGAGCAGAGACAGAGGCAAAGAGGACCCTTCGTAGGCCGTCAAGGAATGCAAAGTCTAGCAGTTCCACTTGAGTTTGTTCATTCTGTCAAGGATTGTGGTGAGGGGACTTTGGGGCAATACGGGGAGTATGGTTCAGAGCCAAAGCTCCCTGGAAAGGATAATAGTAGTTTGCACTGATCAAACCGCCAGGCACAGTTCTTCATGCTTTATGTGGATTAACTTGTTTATTCCTTCCAACAGCCTGTGAGGTAAGTGCCATTATTATGCTCATTTTACAAGGTGAAAAAAAAACTAAGGCGCAGAGGGATTAAATCAAAGAGGAGTATTTAAGGACAAAGAGGGGCTAGCCAGGTTAGGAGTGGAGGGAAAGTTCCAAGCAATTGGGACACAATGTGGAAAAGCACCGGGGGTTAGAGTGTGAAGAATAATCAGGCAGACGCAGGGGATGCTTTATGGGAGAGGAGGTTTGGGGCAGGGGCCTCCAAGGATGAAGCCTGAGGGTCTGCGAGGATTTAAGAAAGAGCAACCGAAACAGATTTGCCTCCATCCTGGCTGCTTCATGTGGTTCGGTTGGACTGGAGGAAACCATACAGGAAATGGCTGTAAGTAAGGGTCTTAAGAAATAATGAAAGCTAAGCTACAGCACCCGAGTGAGTATGGACAGGGGCAGATGAATTCATGGGGTCCTATGGAGGACTGGCCCTGGAGACCTGCTGAAGGGGTGGGACAAGGGTGAGAAGGAGTTAGGGCCAGCGCCCAGGTTTCTCCTTGGCTGACTGGGTAAGTGGTAGTGCTTCTGAGACTGGGAGCCCCAGGGGAGGAGCAGGCCTAGTGTGGACAGATGGTGCACGGGATTGCTTCTTCGTGGCGCCTAGGTCTTTGGGGAACAAGATAAAACAATGCCCAAGCAACCAACAGAAAGACAATGACACTGTGGATAGAGACCTGGACCTGAGAGCAAACAAACCAACCCGCAAACTCCTCAATCTCTTTCAAACAGTCTGAATTTTTAGCATTTTCCTTTAAACATAAGGGGGGAGAGATCTTACAAGCCAGGGATGGTAAATAGAAATTAATTGGCTAGCTCTTGTTATTAGTGCGTTAATATGTGCTAAATGGCTTTGACATTTTGTGTCCTTTTTTGTTACTCTATTTTAGGAAAAACTGAAAATATATATTCATGAGGCCTTTCATAGGTTTACTACTGATGTTGCCCTCTCCATCCCCCCAATTCTCTATAAGGTTTGAATTTCCCTGACTCCAAATTCTCCTACTCTGGCAGTCTTCCAAAGCCCATTCTTCGAGGTAGGGAAAGCAGTGTTTTATTTATTTATGAACATCGTGTCTCACAGATAAAGAAGACTCAGAGAGGTGTGTGAGTTGCCCATGGTACTCCCGAGAATCAATAGTAGAGCTGATGTTGTAAGGCAGACGCATCAGATCCTAAAGGGAATCTGGTAATTCCATATTACCAGCTGCCCTCACCACCTCCCTGAAAAGGGAGATGGGTTCATTAGAGGACACACAAACTTGGGAAGAGGGGCTGCCATTCTTTAACTGCCTCCAAGGAGAGACTCTGGTTCTTGAAAATGAATGAGTACTGAAGAGACTGGGTCATAAGGCAGACAAGAGAGTAGCCCCTCTCTAGGGTCAAGGAAGCGGTCTGAGATGGGGAGACATGGACGACTGCCTGCAAAACTCTTGAAATGCTTGCATGTGGCTGGACCAGTTTACCATCCATCTTTCCGAGCAAGAGGACTGCTGAGGAGGAGAAGCTTCAGGTTGGAAAGGATTCACTTGTGCCTAGATCTGTGAGAAGTTCCTGAGGCTGAGGACCTTGCAATGCTAGGAGAGCCCCTGCAGGATCCCCAGCCCTCCTGCTTTACTGGTACATTTCCCCACTGGGACAGCTCCTAGGAGAGCCAAGCCACACACTCATCTTTATTACATCATTCACCAAGTAATCATTCAGCGCTTACATCAGGGGTACTGCTGGTTGTGTAACCAACAGAGCCTCCATTTCCTCCCTTCTAATCGAACCCAGATTTTCCCCATCCTATTCCTATTCCAGATGGGAATCATGATTAGCCTATGACAATCAGATGATGGTGAGCACAGGGCAGATGTCCAGGGCTGTATGTGTGGGCCAACCTAAGTTGACCCAGTCCGATTACAAGGAGGGTGTTGCAGACCATGCTTGGGGGAGAAGTTTCCTTTGCTTCTTGTCTAGATGCAAACAATAAAGCATGCAGCCCAGAGGCACTAAAATATGCAAAGGGTTTAAACCAGTGTCTCTCCATAGTCTATGGCCAATTAGCTGGCACCGTCATCTTCATCTTCATCATCATCATCATCATCATCGTCGTTGCAGGATTTTTCTTTTTTTTAATTCTTTAAATCATTCTTGTAGTTTGTTTAATGCTTTAATGACTTGGAAACGTGGTTTAAAAGGTTCTCAAAGTGGGTGCAGAAGCCCATTAGGATCTTCCAGCATCTTCGCCAACCAAAAGCAAGTGTCCAGGGCAGTGACTGTATTTCAGTTTTGGTCAGACTTAAATTAATGGAATAGCTAATAGAAACGAGACGTCTACCCCTGCTGCTTGCACCAACGTGTGCTCATCTGTCACGTGGGGAGGCCTCTTTCCTGGCAGTTGCAAGTAGGAGGGGGTGGGATCCAGGGTAATTGGCTGGGACTTAAAAAGTGCCTCCTGAACACCTGCAGAGAAGCTTTTTTGCAGAGCAATGCTCTTGTCTCTGTTGATAGAAGACTTGAAAAGAATTGTACTAAAAAATAAAGACTCACCTGACACTGAAGGCTTTGAAGATATGAGCGGCAGCGTGACCCAACCTTGGGCCACGCCTCCTTTCAGAAATTGACACTGATGTGTTCCTGCCTCACCTCGTAGGCCACACATACTTACTGCGCACGCTCCAGTGGGCCAGGTGTGCTCACAGGTGTACGATATCATGGGAAGCCCCTGTCCTCCAGATGCATGACTTTCCCTCTCTATGACACTCCTCTGGTCTAGATTCTGCCTTGTCTCATTGCATTTTCACAGTAAATATTATTTTCCCCTTTATGAAGAAACCGAGCTGGAGAATCAATAGCCTGTCCAAGGCTTTTAAATGAATAAGAATAAGACCAGACATGCAAATCGAGCTTTCTTTGAGCCCAGAACCCATACCGTGAGCTAAATATCTTCTGTCACTACACATTTTGTCTGAAGGAACCAAGCCCCTTTACATTTTTGCAGGGCCCAGCAAGAGAAAAATCAGTAGGCATAGATTCAGTGGCCACATATCAAGTGTCTACCATGGGCCGAACATGTCACATTCTCTGTAATCTATTTTTATCTGCAGCCACTTTAAGAGAGAGACCCCACAGTCCCTTTTCCACAGAGGGGGAGATAAAGGTCCCAGGCCTTTAAAGAGTTAACTGCAGTGAGAGGACGATGATGGACTAGGTCAGCTGGGCACACATAATGGGAAGGGTACTATGCTAAGTGCTCTACACATTTAAACCTCATAACTTGAATGATTAGGAACTTTTATCCTCAATTATTCAGATGGGGAGACTGAGATGTACGGAGGTTATGTAAGTTGCCCAAGGTCACACAGTCAATGGAGGAGTTGGGATTTGAACTGAGGCACCCTGGCTGCGGACTGTACTCTTAATTAGCTGTGCTACATCTGCACCATCTGCACTCAGGAAATGCAATGAAAATTCAGTCATGCTATTTGAATTCCAAGTTCTATGACCTCCCTCCCACTCCACAATGCCTCAAACATTTTGGCCTCTGGGTTGGCATCAGAAAGCCCATTGGGGTAGAGTCTCTCTTCCCTGACCCAATTCTGAGAAGGCGGTGGGTGACCTTAGACCCAGACCCATATGATTTCCATACGCTTTTCCTCTATTTGCCCTTTGATGTTCCCTCCTCCCTTTTTTGGTCTCGGTGTCCATTCCTTAAGCAATCTCTCTCTCCCTTTCCAAAATGCCCAGCGGCCTTCAGGCTGGTGCCCCATCAAGGACAGAAGGTACAAAAGAGGCAAGACGTCCCTCCTGATGGGCCACTGAGTGTCAGAGTGCTGGGGAACGGAGGATGGGCCCAGGCCTGTAGCTGCAGTCTTCCAAACAGCCCCCTGGAGTAGGTTCTTTCAGCTTCAGGGAAAGGTCAGAATTGCAATCTCATGTTTTCACACATCTTAAATGGATTTCAGAGGCACTGGGCTGCCCCTGCTCCTCTCTTTAAACAATGTGGTTAAGCTGCTGTAGCATAGCTGGAGGCTGCATTCCTCCCGCATTGTGATGTGGTTTCTGGAAATCAGGCATGCCGTTAGCTGAACCAAACTGAGCTGCTTCATTAATGGGAGCAAACTCAAGAGAGGAATTGTGAATAGAAACAAGGCAAGTTTGCTTTCCACCCCTAATTCAAAAAGCCAGATAATTAAGTAGGTGGAGAAAGGAAGTGTCCCTTCTGATTCCAAGAGCTGACTTTCTCTTTCTCTTTCCATTTTTTTTCTTTGTAAGGTGTTGGAGTGTGTGTTTGTATTTAACGGAGGAGGGGGTGTTGCGAGGGAAGTCCTAGCAAAGGACTGTTGCCCCAAACCCTTTGAATAACTGTTTGTGTCATATGGAGACCATAATAATAACTAATTGTTTTCAGATCTGTTCATCTTCCCTGTCTCCTCCACTCAGTTCCCGTCCACAGGACCCTAAGCAGCAGCTCGAACCTTACCCTCTGCTGATGCATCCCCCTCAGAGGCCAGGTCCATCAGCTCCAACCACCCTAGGCATCTCCAACCTGGGAGAGTGGACAGGACAGACAGCAATCCTTTTCCTCCTCCCCTCTGAGGGAAGTAGGTGGGTGGAGGGGGGAGAGACCCTCCTCATCTGCACAGCCCATGCAACATGGTGCCCTGGGTCCCGTTATAAGGGTGCTTGTCAGTTACCCAGTGACCGCACTGGCTCCTTTCCTCCAGTGTAACAAACATGTCCAAACCACTCACGTTCTAAAACAGTCCTTCCCTCCACCCTGCCTCTCAAGCTACCACCCCCACCCAGCCCTTTCCTGCGTTTCTACATCTCGACACCGTCATCTTACCCAACTTGTCACAGCCACACATCTCTACCAACATCATGGCCAATTCTGGCTTCTGCTCCCCAACTCTGCAGCTGGTCACAACTGATGTACAATCTTTAGACCCAGTGGCCCTCCCCATCCATTTCCTAGTCACCTCTGGGCAGGAGAGGAGAAGGGTGGCCAAAGTGTCCTCTTGAGGGAGCAGTGGTGGTCAGTTCTCTGGCACACAGACAGAGTGAGAGAGAGAGAGAGAGAGTGAGAGAGGGAGCACGTAGAGTTTCAAAGACATTTTTCATCCACCAAACTGCATATTTTTACTTAGATATTTAAAAAAGCAATCTCAAGCTCAGAAAGAAAATGTAGCATTGATGCCAAAACAGATCACTAACACTCGGTATCAACAGGAATATATTTGAATTTAAAAAGGCTAGCTGCATCTGACGGCAATGTGTCTCAGCTACTTCAAGTCTGAGTAGAAGTGGGGGATGGGGAAGAGAAGAGTCTTTAATTTTTTTTTTTTAATTTACTGATTTTAGAGAGACAGAGGGAGAGTGAGAGAGTGAGCCAGGAAACATCAATTTGTTCTTCTTATTTATGCATTCATGGGTTGATTCTTGTTATGTGCCCTGATCAGGGATCAAACCCACAACCTTGGCACATCCAGATGATACTCTAACCAACTGAGCTAGTCAGCCAGGGCCAAGTCTTCAATAAGTGTTTATAAAGACAGAGGACAGACTTCTGGTCAAGATGGCAGGGTAGGCAGGCATGGCTTGTCTCCTTGTACAACCACATCAAAATTACAACTAAAATATAGAACAACCATTGCTCAGAACTGACAGAAATCAAGTTGAATGGAAGTCTGACAACTATGGAATTAAAGAAACCACATCCATCCAGACTGGTAGGAGGGTGCAGATGTAGAACAGGCTGGTCTCTCACACACATATGGTGGATAAAAACTTGGGAGGGATATCTTGGGAGCAAGGAGTCCCAGTCGGACACCAGACCCTCCAGCCTAGGGTTCCTCTGCCAGGAAGATAAGTCCCCACAACTTCTGGCTGCAAATAAGTACCAGCAGGGATTGAAGCAGTGGAAGAAACTTCTGGAGCCCCAAGCAGTTCCTGTTAAAGAATCCACCCACAGACTCACCTCCTCAGACTCACTCCCTCTGAGCTCCAGCACCAGGGTAGCAGCTTGAAACGCACCAGGGGCATGCTGGGAGAAACTGAAGTGTTTGGCATCAATGTGAGCAGAGGCCATTGTCCCTTTTCTAAACCCTCCCCCCCCAACAGAGCTCCAGAGCCAATAGGCAGGTGCCATATCTGAGGCTCCACCAACCTGGCTAACACTGTTTGACTCATCTTGGAGATCCCGACTCCATCCCACCCAACTGCGGGCCCACCCAGGCTGCTTTTCAATATGAATGGCTGGCCTTGGCTCAAGGTACACAACTTCCTAAATCCTCTCAAACAAGCAACAGCTGGTTTCAGTGAGCCCCAGGCCTGGCACTCGCAGCAGCCAGCCTGGATTCATAGCTCACCTTCATCTGGGAATCTCAAGCCCAGCATAAGTAACAGCCACGTCAGATTGCTCTATACCTCAGGCAGAGTTGCCTTGAGCAAAACACAGGTGAAGACTGACCTCGGTCTGCACCACCCAAGAAACCCCAGGGCGAGCCCACCCAGCGGAGAGCTACAGATCACATCAGAGCATGCCCACCTTGCCTCTGCACAGCTGATCCTCCATGGAGGGTGGAGGTTGGTGGTCAGTGGTCATAGCCAATCCTTGCAGCTGACTGGCCTGGGTAAATCCCTCCCATTGATCTGCCAACAGGGACCAAGGCTCAACTACAAGAGGAGGGTGCACTCATCCCACAAGGGCATACCTCGAGTACCCAGCTTGGGTGATAGGGGAGACTGGGCCACTGGACCCTACAATATATCTACTACATTAGGCCACACTACCAAGACACAGAGTCAAAGCAGCTCTACCTAATACACAGGAACAAACACAGGGAGGCTGCCAAAATGAGACAAGAAAACATGGCCCAAATGAAAGAACAGATCAAAATTCCAGAAAAAAAGCTACATGAGATGGGTAAGCAATCTGTCAGATGCAAAGTTCAAAACACTATTTATAAGGATGCTCAAGGAACTTAGTGAGGACCTCAGGAGCATAAAAAAGAGCCAGTCAGAAACAAAGAATACACTAATTGAAATAATGAACAACTTACAGGGAAACAACAGTAGAGTGAATGAAGCTGAGAATCAAATCAATGACTTGCAACATAAGGAAGCAAAACACAACCAATCAGAATAAGAAGAAAAAAAGAATCCAAAAAAAGCCAATTTGTCAAGAGAAACTTTTCAACTAGACTGGGAAGACACATTTGAAGTCATGAAAAGCAGAGACCTACAGCCAAGATTGCTCTACCCAGCAAAGCTATCATTTAGAATCAAAGGGCAGATAAAGAGCTTCCCAGACAACAAAAAACTAAAGGAATTCATCATCGCCAAACTATTATTATATGAAATGTTAAAGGGACTTATTGAAGAAAAAGATGAAAACTATGAACAATAAAATGGCAAAAATACATACCAACAATTGAATCTAAAACACAAACTAAGCAAAAAAGAACAGACAGAATCATGGATACAGAGTGCTTTGATGGTTGCCAGATGGCAGAGGGGTGTGGGGGAATGGGTGGTGAGGGGGTTAAGAGGTATAAAAAGGTAATTACAGAATAGCTGTGGGGATGTAAAGTACAGTATAGGAAGTGGCATAGCCAAAGAACTTCCACTCATGACCCATGGACATGAACACTGGTGGGGGGATGGCTTTAGGAAGTGGTGGGTGCTGGGTGGAGGGGAGCAAAGGGGGAAAAATCAGGACAACTGTAACAGCATCATCAATAAAACATGATTTTTAAAAGGCAAGGGACAGGTGGGAAGTAGGAATGTGTAAGAATTAAACCTACTGTGCTGATACTTTTCTACAGCCCTTCCATGATTCACATATCAGTAATTCCACTTCTTCGCCATAAGACAGGGAGTATGGATTAGACATGAACCCAATAAACCATTGCTTATTCAAGATTTGATGGAGGCCATGAGAGAATAGCTATGCTTTACAACAGACAAGTCGCTTTCTTTTCTTTAGAAAGATATACAGAGGAAACTTCTCAACCTGAAGTTCCAGAAAAGGTGGAGTATCTCTTGAGCACTTGATAATAGAAAGCTACCAAGATTGTAATTTCTATCACTTTGGCCTAGCTAACCACTCAGAGGCAAAGACGTGGCTTAGGTATGGCCTCGTGGAATGCATTTTGCCAGTCCCTGGTATTATCACTTTGCTACTCAGCCCTCCCTTTCCTTTGGGTCCTCATTTATCTAACGTTGTTTTCGGTCTTAGATCCTGCTGTAAGTAAACCTTTCCTTTGTGAAGGGGATAAAGATGAGGGACGGTGAGAACCAGATTTTTAGAATGAGCTCAGAACAAACGATCCGTGAATCTCCGTCTCCTGGCACTGAAGGCAGACAGCGTACATCAGCTCTGAGTTTAACAATCGGTGGTGTTGCTACTACTCTTATTCTAGGTTTCACGACTATTAATTTTTCCTTTGCTTTATCACAGGGTAGCTCGATTATGGTAATTACTGGTGCAGGATGCACAGTAAGCTAGTTTGAGGCAGTGGTTGTAACTTGCGGTTAGTTTATAAAGTACCTGTGACCATGGATTCGGGGTCGCCAGATATCATTAATCACTGGCATTTCCTCCTTCTGAACTTCTACACACCACTTTGATTCACATTTTTGATGGAAAACATCCCCTCCATAAAAATTCCCCCAGTTGGTGATCAATCCCTGATGCAGAAATAGGAACTTTAAAATCCCAGCTCACACCTCACCTTAACTTTACCTTTCATACTTGTGTAGATTCAGTGGCTTGCAATCTTTCATATCTATGCATCGAGAGGTAATGATGCACTATTTCTACATTTATCTGTAGCTATACCTATAAATGATCTACAACAGATGCACAGACACATGTGAAAAAAATTCTTTATTAATTTCTCACATTTTATTACAAAATGTATGTTGCAAACAACTTGAATAAGCTACTTGTGTGTTTTTTGTTGTTTTTAAACCCTTGGCTTCAAGAACCCAGAAGCTCCCTGTCTTTCACCAAGTATTGGGAGACACTGATTATTGGAGTCAATAGGTTATCACTTTGCTATTTATTTTCTTCTCTCAAGCTCTGAAAAAAAATGTCCTCTGTATAAATTAAACAAAAAAAAATGTAAATTCTATGTCATTACAGTCAACAGAATTATAATAATGCATCCAAAATGTGCGGCCACAAAATATCAGGTATATGTTTGAAAAAAGAAAAAAAATGACATTCTAGCCTTGTTAAAAGGATAATGGTCCCATATTTTTATTAACAGGTTAGCAAAACAAAATCCAATGGATTACAATATTTACATGTTATTTGAAAAATAAAGTAGTGATAAAAGCATGTCACAATTATTTTCTTTTTTTCCTTTTTCTTTCTTTCCTTTTTTTTTGTATGTTTTTTTTTTTGGTAATCATAATAAACACCCAATCCAGGTATGGAACTGTTTAATACATTTGAAATGAGGCCAATTAAGAACAAACATGGACACAAAATGAATCTTTGTTTAGACAGTTCACACTTTCCCCATTTTCTGGTTTCCACGTGATGGCCCTCATCCCTAAAAAAAAAAATTAAATTAAAATAAATGTCCTACAAGTAAAAATTCCTAACAGCAAGAAAATAAAAGAAGAACATGCTTTTCAAGTAAGCACTTATTCCACAAATGCAGTATCTTTCCATGGATTTTATTTGAAGCTATGTGGGACACTGTCATCTCAGCGATTTCCCCTTCCCTTTCTTCCCTCCCCCTCCCCCAACCCTTCCAAGTTAAAAAAACAAAACAAAACAAAACATGAAAACCAAAGGACTCTCTCTCACACCCACCCACACGAGAACACACACATCCAAGCACACAAGCACACAGGCTTCTAAAACCTAGGCTTCAAGGAAAGTTCTTTTCTACTTTTTGGAACGAAAAATTCTGTTCACAATCAGAACGTATTATAAACGTAGACTTAGATTTCGTCTAAGCTGCTCCCTCCTGAAAAAGCTAAGGTGGGGAAACAGAGCAGCTGGCAGCTCGAGTTAAACCAACAGAAAAAAAGCAGTTCTCCAGGCTCCTTGTAGGATGTGAGTATTTCTTGTCCATTCTCACCTAAAGGGATGGGATCCCCTTATCCCCCAAAACACAATGCAAACGAAAACAAAACACAGATGTGAAATCACACACAAAAGCCAGCCCCTCCGAACAGAAATGATTTGTGTGAGACGGAGAATGTGTTTTTGACAAGCAACAAAAGGGTGAAGAGGACTTCCTCGTCTGGCCCACAAGCTGCATAGCTGTGCCGAAAAGTTTGGTTCTTTAGTTAAATTAAAAAAAAAAAAAAAAAAAGAAAGAAAGTTAACTTCTTTGTTATTTCCATGTTTAAAATAAAAACATTCCTATTCACAAAAAAACCCTAAATCTCCCTCGCCCCCAAATTAAAACAACAATAACAACACACACACACATAAAACAATTTATATGAAAAACTGAATTGTGCTGTGTTTGTAACACTCAAACTGATAGAAAATGAACATGTGGCAAACAAAACTCCACAGTCACCTTAAAATTAGCTCATATGAATCTAGCAAATTCTAAATTATAGTTGAACACTAATAAACAGCTTACCTGGAATAAAGGATGACAATTCACAAAACAGTTATCTAATAATTAAAGTCTGTTTCTTTTTTTTGTTTTGTTTTTTACTAAAATAATTAAAAAAATCACAGTATTTTAAGAAATAAAACCCACATGGGGATTTTAAGCACAATTTGTGTTCCTTTCTTTAAAACTCTTTTTTTTTTTCTCCATTCACCATCTTGCCCAGCAGTTCTCTCTACATTTAACCACAACGACGACAGGTAGTACTGACAAATGCAGAGAATTCCCTTGGTTAAGTTTGAGGTACTAGGAAACAGGTGACTGTTTTATGCAAAGCAGTTTTTTTGTTTTCTGTTTTTGTTTTTTTGTTTTTTGTTTTTTCCCAAAGCGGCTGCAGTTAGGTCTTGAAAAAGCTTAAGGTATTAAAACTAGAAAAACGCACTCAAAGTAGTACGTCAAAAAGTTGTTCCCCTAAGAAGTCTTCTACTGTCACGGAGCTTCCGTTTCCACGTACTGTCCAAGACCACCGCAGAGCGCACCGTGCGCCCGGGAGGCGCTTCTGTGTTCTGCCACAAACCAAGCTTCCACGCTGAAGATCCGGAAGGAAAGGTGTAGTGATGGAAAAGGAGCCACATATTCCAACCATTTAAATAACTTTAATTTACATACTCACTCACACAGGTACCAGTGCTTTGAAAATAGATTGTTCAGTCCTAAAAAGCAGCTTTGTTCTGTCTTCTCGTTTCTGTCCCCCACTTCTCAGCCCAAGCTGGCCCGCCCACTTTTCATCACAGTTCAAGTAAGGTGTGATTCAGAATTTCACCAAGCGCTTATTCGTTTTTGGCCTCTGCATTCTCCAGGAGAGATTTGTCAGCAGCTACTACACAGATGGCTACTGTCTCATTCTTTAGGGAAAAGTCTATCCCGATTGCCTCATCATCTTCCTTTTCCTCTATAGAGGGCATCTTAACACTGTCCTGTATACTCTCTTTTAGGTGGATTTCTTCTCTGCTCACCTGCTTGGTATCATTCAACGCCCTGGAAAAACATGGACGGTAGAGACAGATGAGCATGTATTTTTTCCCAAGAAAACAAACAAACAAAAAAAGACTCAAGTCCTTATTTCCCTGGTCCTAAAAAGGCCTTGCTTCCTTGGAACAAATGCCACAGATGTGTAACTAAGTTGTGAGTGATTCATCCTTGCTACGGGTTATGCTTTGGTCAAGTACTTCTGGTATTTAAACCTACAGAAATATCCATTATTATACTATGTTTTGATTATATCATGTTTTGTTTCCGATTAACATAACTGTTTTACGTTCCCTCCTCTACTGGGAACAGTGTGAAATCGTGAGTGGTAATAGCAAGGACTGTCTTATGCTGAAACTCATTAGGAACCTGGAAGCTAGGGGACTGGCTGTGCTTATTAAGACTCAAAGAGCAACCTGGGTATTAAAGATTTAATGGACAGGTCCAGAAACCAACCACAGAAATAAACAAAAAGCAAAAACCTGAAGATGGAACCCAGGCCTTGAGAAGCTAAGTTATATTCCCTGAAGGTTAGATGCTTCAGGTTTCAGGGGTATCGTCTGCTAAAAGGACCAACTCGTAGGATCTGCGTCCGGTGGACTAAGAGTGTCTTATGCAGAGGACAATTTTATGTTTAAGGATCTTATAAGTGTTTTACAGGTATGCTCCCACCTACCTGGGAGGCAGGCAGAAGCTGGCTCTGTCCCCGAGGCAGAGCACTGAAGGCACCAAGAGGTGCGTGGGAATGTTCAAGGCCACTCAGGGAATGAGTCATCAGAGGCAGGAGCAGAAGCCAGATCTTTTGACCCCGGTCCACGCTCTATCAGAGAATGTCACGCTAATGAAAGCTGAAGGGACACTGGCTGAAGAAAGCGCGAAACTTCT
>PVKM010040753.1:0-13394 GCA_004027735.1 Carollia perspicillata
AGAAGTACCGATTCCGGGACTGCTTTGCTAAACGTCCCTGTCTATGCAGGGGTGGCTGTGAATGCCCACAGGTGCTGTGGGTTATTTTTTACTTACCGACATGGTGTTGTGCTTTCTCATTCTATTTCTCCTATCACTCAATACTAGGTTTTAAAGATTTATCTCTTCTGCTATATGCTATTAAGTTGAATAATATGAAATTGCTGGCATTCAACCATTTTGGATCCATAAAATGGTGATTTCATGTGATTTAACCTAACAGTATCTGGCTTCTAACTGATACAGAGCATTCTTTAGCATAGGGGTGGGCAAACCTTTTTTTGTAAGTGGCCACAGTAAATATTTTAGACTCCGAGAGGCAAAACAGAGGACATGGTGTTAGCACTTATTTGACAAGAGAGAAAGTTAGCTTCCACAGAACACTGTGGTGGAATTAGAAATATAATAATAATTGAGCACTTTTTTGGTCCTAAGGTCTATCAGGAAGAAGAATGGCATTTGGCGGCAGGGAATAATATTTCCCTTAGGGGTTCAAAGATAGGGCTCACGACCACCAAATCTGCTGAGAAAATACTCATCTGCAAATCCATTCCGAGCGTGTAGACCCCATGGAAATGGGCAGCTGGGGGGTCTGGCCCAGGGCGGTGTGGAGAGGTCAGACACTGCAGTCGCCATTTCTCTGGTTTCCGGTCAGTTTCAGTACCTCTACATATGTCCGCTCGTCACTGGCTTCCCATTCTGTAAATACCTTTTGCCTATTTTTCTACTGAGCTCCAACCTTTTTACATGAACTTATAGGAATTCTTCATATTATTCAGAGCATTAGTCCCTTGCTGGTTTTAATTGTTGCAGAAATCTCCCCACATGTCATCTGTTGTTAACTCTGTCTATATCTCCCCATTGCATTGGAAATCCTTTGGTGTAGATAAGTTTTCGTCTATGGCCAGTGCTCTTTGGGTGCTAGGAAGTCCTTTCTTACTACAAGGTCATGAAGATATACCCCGCATTTCCTTTTAGGAGCTTTATAGTTTACCTTTCACACTGAGGCCTTTAATCCATCTGGAGCCCACCCTGGTTTATGGTATATGGCAGGGATCTCGCTTTATTTTTCCCCATATGGCGAGTTAGTTTTCCCAGCGCCAGCTCCTAAACAAGTCATTTTTCCCCATTGATCCGCAGTGCCACCTTTATCATATATCAAGTTCCCATGCTTACACGCAGTTCTAAGAGCTCTGTTTGTCCCACTGGCCTGTCTATCTTCAAAAATGCACTAGATGGGTTAGAGGCCCTGCTGCCCTCATGTGTCCTGGCTGCCTGGGGTAACTCTGTTTCTGGTTGCAAGTGACCTAGAACTTGTCGACACCACCTGCAGTGATAAGCTGGCCAATCTGCCCCCGTCTAGGAAACGTGGACTTGGAAAGCCAGCATATGGGGATGGCTGACAGATGAGATGGAAGAACCTTTCAAGGGGAGCTGTGATGGAGAAGGGGCCGTTGGCCCTCCTGGACCCGCTGGGAACACAAGGGAGCCAGTGGGGTAGAAAGAGATGAGGGGGGCAAATGCTCAGAGAGGGGCAAGATGCGTGGTAGACAGAGTAATGGCCATCGAAGACATCCAGGTCCCAATCCCTGGAACCTCTGAGTGTTACCTCATGTGGCAAAAGGAACTTTGCAGATGTGATTCATTAAACATCCTGAAATGGGGAGATTATAGGCTCCCTATATGTCACCACGAGGACCTGAAAGAGGGAGGCTGAGGGGGTCTGACTACAGACGAGGAGAGGGGAAGGGGACCAGGGAAAAGGAGGGCGGAGCGACACAGCTGCAAGCCACGGGATGCTGGCGGCCACCACAGCTGGAGAAGACACAGGAAAGGGCTTCTTCCCTGGAGCCTCCAGAAGTGACCAGCCCTGCTCACACCTGGATTTTGGCCTTTAAGACTCATTTTGGACTTCTGGCCTCCAGAACCGTAAGAGGACACATTTCTGTGGTTTGAAGCCATTGCGTTTGTCATTTTTTAAAAAATCACAGTCACAGGAAATGAAGCCGGATGCTGTGAGGAAGGAGAGTGTGCTGGAGCGGGCCGTCCCAGTTCCTCATCCCAGGAGGCCTCAACCTGAGGGGGGTCTGCCCCGCATTCCTGCGGGGACCCCGCGGGCTCACAGAAAGCCCCTTTCTCTGAGCTTCCTAAGTGCTCTTGAAACCACGGACACCCTGAAAGAACAACTCACACTCCTCAGCTTGACCCCCAAGGCCCTTCAAATCATCTTCCACATTCCCCCTTCTGCGGCCTAGTTGGTTTACCCACTGCCCCTCAGACCTCTCATGAAGGCCTCCCTCTGGGCCTTCGCTCCTGTGGGACCCTCCTGTCCCAAATGCCCTCCCCGCTAACCCACCCAGCCTTCATCCCAATGGCAGTATCAGTAATTCGGCCTTGTGGGTGCCAGCGCTCCCGCATTTCCAAGGTGGCTGCATTGATCGCTCCTATTGAACAGAGTGCTGGTATTTCCTGAGTTCGTGCCTGGTGCCCGGCCTGTTCTGAGCACTCTCCGTGTACCGATGCGACACTCCGAGCCCCTCCGAGCCCTGTCACCCCTCTCATTCTACAGACCAGGAAGGTCTCAGGTCGGCTCTCTCCTGTGTCCGCTGTGCCCAATCTTCAGTTATTTGGATGCCATCCTCCCAATTTTTGCCATATTTGTATGCAACTTGGGTTATTATTATTTACTATTTTTCTTTAAATTGATTCAATTGTTTCTTTTTCTTTTTTGAAAAAAGGTTTTATTTATTTCTTAGAAGGGAAGGGAAGAAGAAAGAAAGGGAGAAAAACATTGATGTCTGAGAGAAACACTGACCGGTTGCCTCTCACACGCCCCTAGCTTGGGACCTGGTCTGCAACCCAGGCATGTGCCCTGACGGGGAATCAAACCAGCGACCTTTCGGTTTGTAGCTGGTGCTCCACCCAGGGCATTCAATTTTTTCTTTTAAACATCATTATAAAAGAATGTGTTTAAGAGAGAATGAACCAAAGGGAAAACCAGTTCATTGGCCATAAATAACAGTAATTGTAAAATAGATAAAATGAACCTATATGGTTAGATGTACCGGCTTATGGTTCAGCTGTACCGGCTTTGCGTCTGAAGGCTCTGGCCATCTCATTGTTGTTGAATGGGGAGATGAGCCAGGGGTTGAGAGGTGTTAAAAGTGTGAGCACCCCACTGGACTTCTCCCTGGACAAACTGACAGACAGAAATTCTGAAAGCACTGAGGAGGGAATGACCATCTCACGGTGGGACTCGATGTTATTTCATGACCCCCCCCACCGCCCCCCGTGAGTGAGTCACTTAGAATCACCTCTCTGGGGACCCGTGTCCGGGTGCAGCGGCTGCCCTGGCCGCAGTTCTCGCCCCCAGCACTCTCGGCTCCTCTGGCCTCCGAGGACTTACTGAAAGCGCTGGCCGTTCAGCAAACGCTGTGTGGGCGGATGAGCAACTTTTCATGCTTACCCCCCTAGCAAGCCCTCAAGCTTTGCGAAGGGCTGGTTTTCCATTTCCAACTTCCATTCTAGAGGCTGTCTCCCCAAGACCACTAAGGGTGGGAGCTGGCCCATCACGACCTCGATAAGCATCCACTGTCACGAATGGGCAACTTTTCTGTCCCTGCGATGTCTCAGAGGATCAACAGCATCCCAGGACTCAAGCTCTCATTTGCAAAGTGCTTCCTGAAGTCTCAACTGCATTGCTCCTGTGGGCGTTGAAGACTCCCATGGTTGTTATGAAGAAAAACCAGTCACTGGTTCCTTTGAAATAACCCTTGCCCTGCTGGACGTTGTTATGAAGTGCCCTTCAGCCTCTGCTTTCACTGATTCAATAGCGCTTCACGGCTGCGGTCCTCCAGCATGGGGCCCTGTGTACTGGCCGCAGGAGGGCTAGGAGGGGCAGTGAGCTGGGAGACAGAGGCAGCCTGATTGCACCCCAATCAGGAGTTTCCTACAAAGGAAACTCCTTGGGGGTGAGGGTGGGAGGGGGATGGATGGAGCAGAGCCCAGCAGAATAAGACTATGAGCAATAAATTATTCTGTGCCGGAATGTTTGTTCACTTCAATCAATGTCTGCAAAATATCTGCCCTGAAATCTCTGTGTCCAGGATATTGGTCAAATATTTGAATGGTGCAGCCAGTTAATTGACTCAGGCAGAGCACTCGACAGAGAGGCAGAGGGAGAGACTGAGGGCGTATGGAAAGGCAGCGGAGCCCAGAGCCGGATCTGGCGGCTCCCAAACCCGGGCGGTACCATCCGGAGATCAGGGCAGGGAGAGGTGAGAGGCCAGGGTTCTGTAAGAGAGTTTGGGGTAGGGAGGGTGGCATGGCGTCCCTGTGGCCCTGTCTGGGCCCTCCCGAGAGAAAGACTACAAGCTGGAGCTGGTGGGGAGAGCTGGAGGCCCCGCCTCTGCCTGGGATCCATTCCACTGCAGAGTTACGGAGTGTCCAGGGACGCTGGGTCATTCCAGTGGCTGTGGAGGGGTCTGGGTGACTTACCCACCTCCAGTGGTTGGTATAGGGGACACCCACAAGGGGTCAGGGGCAAAAGACCAGGTCAGTTAACTAGCACATGGGAACTCCCTCCCCACCCCACAGAGACCCCTGAAGCACCTGGAAATTTTTGAGGCAAAAGTCTCAGGCTTTGCAGGCAGGGGCACAGGCATGAGCTGCCGACATTTGTATTTTTAGATTCCATTACCGCCTACATGCTGAGGAACCCTGGGACCTTATATGTGCTGGTCATCCACCAGACCATAATTCATTTATTTAAAATTTAAAAAAATTATTGATTTGAGAGAGAGAGAAACGCCAGTTTGTTGTCCCACTTATCTGTGCATTCACAGCTGGCTTCTTGTACGTGCCCTGACTGGGGATCAGACCCAAAACCTTGGCGTATTGGGACAATGCTGTAACCAACTGAATTGCCAGGGCATGGCCCAGACCATAATTTTTTTAGATGAACTCTGCTAACATTCCCATTTTACAGATGAGGAGACAGAGGCACAGCCAGAAGAAATGCCCTACTTGAGGTCACTTGGACTTGAGCCAGGCTGGCCATGAGAAGGGGGCGTGACTAAGGCTCTGCCACGGTCTCTGTCTCCCCAGGGTGCCTTGCCCACAGCAGGCACACGATGAATACTGATGACAAGGAAACGCTGACAGAAATGTAGGTGCAGATGTCAACAGTTTTTTGTTCCCCCTGGGAAGTCATGAATCAGAGCTGTGTGGGGGCTGGAGGTGGCCGATGGGCTGAACTAGGAGAACTCCATCTGCTTCCTGACGCTCTCTGCAGGGCGCCCCGGGGTGTCTCCCTCCTGTGCCCCCGCCCCGTCCTCTCCTCCTCCTTCCTGCTCCGCCTGAGTCGAGCTCAGAGAGTCATGGAAACAGCCGTGTGGGGTTGTGGGCGACTTCAAGCTTAATATCTTTGTTACCATATTGCAAAAGGGCATGCTTAAGACGGTGCCTTACACTTAATCTTTCTCTTTTATTGCTTTTTCTCTTGTATGATTTAACCTTGCACTGGGTATCAAGCTAGATAAATAAAAACCTTTATTTCAGATTAGCCCCAGCTTGGGGCTGCCTTGGAAGCTGAGCAGCCATCTAGAGCGTCAGACGCAAAGGGGAACTAGGAGTCTGAGCTGTTTAGCGGGGCTCATCTCAGGTCCAAAGCCCCCCCAAAACATCTGAGACCTTTACTGAGGTGGGAGGGACAAAATCTCCTCCCATATCTGCAGCCTAGGGAGGCTTAGGCAGGTGACTGAAACCTGCCTAGCCCAGCCAGCGTTCCCGACCCACCCCCCGCAAGGCTCCTCACCCCTGTTAGCTTCTCCCCACCCTGGTAGCTCCTTCCCGATCCTTAACGCAGTCTGCAAACGCTGTCTTTGCTGACTTCTCTCTCTTCCCCACTAGAATGTGAGCTCCATGAGGGCAGTGAGAGTGGCCTTCCCATCACAGTTAGTCTCCAGGGTCCAGCATGGAGCCTGGTACCCAGTAGACACTCAATATTTGTTAGTTAATTAAACGAATGATGGCATGACTGAATAAACAAACCCCAGGGTTCCAGTCTGGCATGTAGACCACGGGTTGACATAAATTGTTCGGTTTCCCAGGCTGAATATCTGGAGTTGAATCCTGGGCCCACCACTTAGGTGCCCTGAGACCCTAAGCATGTTTCATGAGCTGTGTGACTTTTAGCTTCTTTATCTGTGAAGTGACTCTGGCCAGCCACATTCTGGGATTATAGTCGGGGTGAGAGACGATGAATGTAGCCCAAGGCAAACTCGCACATGTGTTCAGAGAGACACATGCGTGATGTTCATAGCACAGTACATAATAGCAAAAATCAACCAGTACACCCATGGACAGAAAAAGGAATTACCTGTAGTATTTTTACACAATGGAATAATATGTAATAACAAAAATGAACAAATGATACCTATACCAAAAACAAATGGATGAATCTAGGATATATATTATATAATATATAATATTGTTCCAGGAGACTATGCACAACATGGTATTTGTAAAATAAAGTTCAGATCCCTGACTGGTGTGGCTCAGTGAGTTGGGCATTGTCCCTTGAACCAAAATGTCACTGGTTTGATTCCCAGTCAGGGTACATGCCTGGGTTGTGGGCCAGGTCCCCAGTTGGGGACATTTGAGAGGCAATCAATCGATGTTGCCCTTATACATAGATGTTTCTTTCCCTCTCTTTCTTCCTCCCTTCCCCTCTCTAAAAATAAATAAAGTTTTTAAAAAATAAAAATAAAGTTCAGAGAGAATTAAATCGAAGCAATATGTGATCCATATATATATATATATTTTTTTTTTTTTAAAGAAAGAGAATAAAATATGTTAGATTCTAAAAGATATGGCGATGTGGACGGAGAGATGGGGGATGGGCTGGAGGAGGGACCCGGGCAGACGTCAGGTGTGGATGATGGTCTGGCTCTTGGGCTGGCTGGTGGGTTCACAGGTGTCCACAATATACTTAAAAATTAATAATGAAACTAAAAAGGGCCACACATGGACCAATGCTGATTGTGAGCCGAAAATTGTGTGTAAATTGGGCCTGTGTGCCTGAGATATGCTAAATAAGGAGAAAAAGAGAAAACGCAAAATAAATGGTGGCCACATTCATAATTCTCCACAGAGTTCAAGGCCCTGGGAAGTCCAACACAAAGCAATTATATTAGATATGAGAAAAAAGTGGAAAAGAGCCAACTTTTCAAATAAGACAAATGCCAGTTGACATAGGGAAGCCAGACTAGAACTCCCCTGCCAAGTAACCTTGGCCATGACTGTCTACCAGCCCTCAAGCACACCTGAAGAGGTCCGGCCCCCTGGGCAGGGCTGAGGTCCTTCCCCTGCCCACCTCGGGATATGGATGCAAGGTGTAGCAGAAGAGGTTCTAGTTGGACCTAATGGGGAGGTCTCAGGGTCCATGGGGTACCCAGGAGGCTATACAGTGTTATAAGCAAGGGACAGAGACTCCTGCCCATGAAGAGGGAGCGGGAGAGAGGAGATACAGAAAGGGAGGGTCTCAGTCCGTGCGGCAGGGAAACCTCTTAAAAGTCTACTGACCACTGTTACTCAAGGGAAAGAAGCAAGAGGGAAGCCACCGGTACGGAGACAGGCCACCATTAAAGGAGGGAGGAGGGAGGAGGAACACGGAGCAAGACTCTCTGGCTTGTCCCAGGGCGTGCAGGGAAGGGTGCTGGGAGCAGGAGAGAAGCCGAGAGGAGGGAGACGGTAAGGGGGAGTGAAAGGCAGGCTTTCTCGCGGTTCATCATGAGGAATGTAGTGTCGCTGTGATATTTCACTTTGGTTTAGGTATGGTGGTGGGAGATAACTCTAAATAATATGCCAGTGTATTTGTATAATTAAATTTAAAAACCCTCTAGAGGCACTGTCCCTAGATATTTTGGAAAGAAGAGAGCCGTGACATGTAATGGGATAAACCTTGGACACATACATGCCTGCTCTGAGGAGAAGGCCTATCAACTGCTAGTGGCAGCTGGAGGGCTGCGTAAGAGGGGCTTAGCAGCCCATCCAGGCTCAGAGGGAAAGTGTGCTGGGATCGGTTAGTGATGTCTGCCTTGATATGGGGCTGGGGAGCTCTGGCACATGTGCTCACACGTGTCCAGGCAGTCACAGGTATAAATAGATTGGCTTTCCTTATGAATATATCCCTTTCTGCCCAGGCCACCACCAGGACCCCAGAAACCTAGATTCAGAAGTTGGAAGCTTCTTGGTCTCCTCCTTTCCTTGCATCACCTATTTTCAGCATGTCACCAGAGCCTGCCGACTTTCCTCCTGTCCGCCCCTACCTGGACCCCTGCAGCCCGCCCCCAGAATGGTCCCCTGGCCTGTTAGCAGACTGCCCTCCTTCCAGAGCCGCCTCTTCCAGTCATCCCGAACTCCCGTGGGATGAACTTCTGATGACCCGTGTTCACCCTTCCCAGCACCAGCTCCGCTCAAGAACCCACTTCTTTCGCCTTCTGTGCCTTCCACCAACTGGCCCCACCACTGCACTCGATCTGCCCTTCATCGCTCCCAGGCCACCTCTGGGCTCCAGCCAGGTGGGCCATTCCCCCCTGTGCCCAGCCAGGTGCCCTGAGGCTTCCGGGGCTTCCGGACACCCACTGTGCCATCCCCCGAGAGCTCTGGTGTGCAATGCAGATAGCTAAAGCATGGCTGCTCTCCCCTGAGTTTTCGCTCCTCCAGGGGGAGGAAAATGCCAAGTATCTTAATCACGAGGGCTTTGATGTGTTTCAAACGATGGTCTCCTCTGATAGCTGCCCCCCACCGGGCCATGGCCAAGAGCCCGATTCAGTTATTGGTATATGTGGGGGGGGGCATTGTGCAAGCCTGGCTGTATCTGATTATTCTCCTCTCTTTACACACTCACACACACACACACACACACACACAGGCACTTTCACACATGCAGCCTTCACTTCAAAGCCCTCAGTGTACTTTCAAGGAACTGCCTCACTTGGAAGCATTGAAAGTAAACTCTAGAGAGCGGCAAGCGGGGGCTTTGTCCTTCCCTCGTATAGCTGGGCAGGGTCCCCAGGGGGCTGGTGGTGGTGAAACCACCGCTTTTCAAGTGGGGAGTGAGATGCTGCGGCCCTGATGCCGCTCGCCCCGTCTTTATTCTAGGCCCGTGCTTCTCAGCCTTTTTTCCACTATGCCCCTCTCCCGCCCTTTGAGCCACTTCCCTAACCACTTCCCCAGCACCTGCCTGAAATTTCAATACCACAGATAGAACGTATCGGCATGTTTATCTATGCTTTACACACAAAAGTGTAAAGGTATTTCTAAGTAAGTAAGATACTTCTAAGTAAGAAGAGTAAGGTATTTCTCACCCTTCAGAACAAGTTTCTGCCCCCTGGGGAGTGAGTTCTCCCCTGTTAAGAAAACGCTCTCCCAGACCAGCGTTTCTTAAAGTGCAGTCCCCAGGCCGGCAGCGCCAGCCTCACCTGGGCCCCACCAGTCGGTTGAAGGTAGGGTGCAACGTTTGCTTTCCTAGTAATTCCCAGGTGACGCCGATGCTGCTGGTCCAGGGACTGCAGTTTGTGAAGCGTTGTTGTCATGGACAAGGTGTGTTTTGGAGCCAGAGAGGCGTGGGTTCAAATCCCTGCTCTTCTGCTTAGGAGCTGTGACCCTTGGCCAATCTGAGTAAATCCTCTGAGCCATGCTTTCCTTTTCTACAAAACGGAGCAATAGTTCCCTTGGACACTTCTGTAGGGAGAAATGTGTTCAGCCAGTGCCTGGCACCCAGAGGCGCTCAGTAAAGGGGTTCCTTCCTCCCACCTGCCCCACGGGGATGGTGCACAGCACAGAAGGCCAGGGAGCAGGGTCAGATGGGGGATGGGATGGGGGCTGCAGGGCTTGGCTGATGGGAGAGGTCAGGCCTCCTAGGCCGGCAAAGAGGCCAGTGGGGTGACGTCACGGGGACTGTCAGGCAGGACAAAGCGGGAAGTGCTAGTGTGGGCTCGTTCACCAAACCCTCCATCCCGGGTGGCAAGGGCCCTTCTGGCCCTAGAGAGGAGTCCAGAGCATCGGCTGAGAGAGGAGGGGAACCGGATGACAGAAGTCCTCAGTCTAGTATCTGTGGGAAGTGACAGAGACGGCGACACAGGGAAAGGATTTCGCGTCAGAACCACCTGGAGGGCTCGTTGTGGGCAGCGCCGTTTTCTAGGCCCCACTCCCGAGTGTCTGACTCCGGGGCTCTGGGTGGCGCCTGAAGGACCTGTGGGTCTGACAGGTGCCCAGGTGATGCTGCTGCCGCACAGCCTCTGGTAGGTGGGGTCCCTGTGGCAGGTGACTGGGGACAGATGAAAAGTCCCGTGCTTGTAGGAGGATGATGGCTGTGGCGCCCCTGGGGCTGACTGAGAGAACCTGCAACCAGGGCTCCTGGCCCCCTGGGTGAGCCTGGCCTGGCCACACGGGAGAGGGGCCGCAGTCAGCAGTATGGACTTCTGACAGCAGGACACACGCTTGATTTCGTCCCGATGGGCCCAAGGCAGGAGGGAAAATGGCCAGCAATGCTGAGGGCTTCCTGTGCGCCTGCCTGGGTAGAAGCTCACCCAGTGCCGCTCACTTTATGTAATGGTTTCCACTACCTTTATTTGCACAACTCTGTGAGAACAGGACCGGTGGCCCCAGTTAAAAGATGGGGACACTGATGCTTTTAGAGTTTCAATCCCTCACTCCAGGTTGCTTTGCTAAGGAGAGAGGAAGCCTCTCTGAAACAACTCCCAGCCTCAAGTTAAATTAAGCAGCGGTCCTGACCAAGAGGGCTTTAAAGGCGTCTCTGCCAAGGGTCCCTTCTGGGCTCCTCCCTTGCCTGTCCCACCAGTGACATCCTGTCAGCCTGGCCTCCCCACTCTCCATAGCCTCTGTCTGTCTCTGTTCCCCCACGGTAATGCCAGCGGGGATGGGGTACTAAGCGCAGCCTCCCTGCCCACCGGCTTGCTCCCTCCTGCCCTCCTGTGACACGCTGGCTCCAGGGTGACCGCAGGGAGCTTCACACCAGCTCCTCTGACCACGTCCCTTCCCTGCTGCACTGGCTCCCTGCTGCCCACAGGGCCAGGCCAGGCACTGTCTGAGCTGGGCATTCATTCCACAGCCCGCAGGGCCCGGCCCCACCTCCCTTTGTGGCTCCTCGGTCCCAGGCTTCCTGTGAGTGCTGCACCCGTCCTTGAGGAACCGCTGCAGATCCATGAACGTGCCACGCTCTCTCCTACTCCCGGATTTTGGTGTACGCTCTTACTTCTGCCAACAACAGACCCTCCCCCACCATTCCCGGCTCCTCCCAGCTCACCAGTTGGTGGGTTGGATTAGATGCTCTGTGAGTCTCCCCCACCCTCTGTGATGACTGGGGGAGGCACCCCCTCCCATGAATTCTTTCTCACTTCTCTTATGGGTATTTTCGAGCACACACAGAAGTAGAGAGAACAGTCTGATGGACCTCCGGGGAGCCATCACTCTAAGTCAACAACTAGCAACACAGCCCACGCTTCTCTTCACAGCGCCCCACCCACCAGGGCATCGCAGCCTGTCTCCCCTGCCGCACTGCAAGGTCCTGAGGCCATGAGGCAGTGCCCTTCCCTCCCCAGCCCTCAGGACACCGGCACAGGTGTTGGCCCACAGAAGACCTGTGGGTGGATATCAGGGGTCCCCATTTGTCGAGTAATTACTGTAAACTCAGGCATTCTTCTAAGTGCCGACGCATTCTGGTTCACTGAGTCCTTATAGTGTCCCTGTGAGGCACCGGCTATTGTTACCTCTATTTAGAGGCTGGAAAACTGATGCCAGGGTTGCACAGCTGGTCAGTGGCAGAGGGCAAGCCAAGCCAGTCTAAGTCAGGGATGGAGCTGCCCGTAGAAATAGGATGTGAGACACAGGTGTCATTTTAAGTCCTCTAGAAGCCACATTAAAAGAAAAAATAAAAAGGTGAATTAATTTTAATAATATGTTATATTTAGTGCAGTATATCTAAAAGATCATTTCAACATGTCATCAATGCAAGACGTTTTTAATGAGATATTTTATAACCTGTTTCCTAAGTCTTCAAACTCCTGTGGGCTACATCTGCAGCTCATCTCAGTTCAGACCTGTCCAGTGCTCAACAGCAACCACAGCGGCCAGCGCAGCTGGCGGCCGTGTCCCCGGACAGTGCCTGTAGAGCCTGCACCCTCAGCCACTTCTCTACCTCAATGAGGGAAGGAGGAAATGAGTGAATACGACTCCCGAAGACCCCTGGCCTCGATATTTCCTTGATAATTGATAATGCTCAGCATTTTATGGCCCTTTAGAGTCCCTCTGGCACCGTCTTATCTGCCGTGGGGATTACTGACCCTGTTCGCTGGGTGAGAGTTACGGCACTAAGAGGGTCGAGCGCCAGACGCGCTGCTGCAGGCGGCGGAGCCAGGCCTCAAACCCACAGCTCTGGGCTCTGAGTCCAGTGCTCCGTGGGGAAGTGCGGTGTGGCTGCGTCTCAAAGCCGGGCTGTTTGTCTGGCAGAGGAGGGTGTCTGCTCAGATCACAGGCTGGGCTGGGCTGGCTGTTGGGGACGCAAGGCTGCAGAGCCCTGTTCTGGCGGGGCCCGGAGGAAGTGGTGCCCTTGGAGAGTGGCAGGACAGGCAGAGGCCCGGGGAGAGGACGGGGCCCCTGCCAGGTGCTCTGTGGGAAAGAGCTTTGTCATTCTTCAGGCTCAGTTTGGCCACAAGAGGCTGAGAACAAATTGATGGCAATGAAGCCATAACTTACCTCTGAAGGCCTCTTTGTTCCTGGCAAAACAGAGGGGTCATTAGTAATGGGGAAAGCACTGGCGTGTGGACATAAATCCCCCAGCTGCAGGGCTGATAAACAGCACCGAGGGGACGAGGCCTCGGGGAGCCGGGCAGGTTGGCCATGTGCGTGGATCACGGCAGACTCGGGCCTACACCCGTCCACGTGCAAACCAAGCCACCCCTGCCTGGGCTCTGGAAGAGGCTGGGGACTTGGTCACCCACAGCAGCCCTAAGGACTCGAATCTGGCCCTGGGAGCCCCTGAGGCCCTCAATTCTTTCCAATGAAAACGGTCCCAGAGCACCTAGTGCTGAAACAGGCCCCGCAGGGCACACAGGCCCAGCTTGGGGCAGTCAGCGTGAAGGTGCCCTTGTGGGCCTTCCTTCTTTCTGCTTCAAGCCAAATGAGAACTGGCCAAACCTCCCAGGAAAGGGCTGGGGCTTAACATCCCAAAAGACGCAGGTGTGTGAGGCCAGACCCTTGGCAGACAGTATTCTTTACAGGGGTATCTATGCTGACCGAGGGAAGCGGAGACAAGGCCAAGGCCTAGCCTG
>PVKM010040754.1:0-13355 GCA_004027735.1 Carollia perspicillata
GTCTGGGGGGCTGGGACTCCTGGCTCCTGAGATATCCCTCCCGAATTTTTATCCCACACATGCATGTGGGAATAGCCTGTTCTGTGTCCAGCCCTCCCACCAGTCTGGATGGATGTGGTTTCTTTAATTCCATAGTCGTCAGACTTCCATTCAAGTTGATTTCTGACGGTTCTGAGTGATGGTTGTTCTATATTTTAGTTGTAACTTTGATGTGGTTCTGTGAGGAGGTGAGTTGTGTTTACCTGTGCCGCCATCGTGACTGGAAGTCCCCAGGACCCATTGGTTGATTCTTACATGTGCCCTCACTGGGGATCCAGTCTGCAACCTTGGCCTATGGGGATGATGCTCTAACCAAATGCACTACCCGGCCAGAGCCTGGGGCTTTTTAAAATTGGGAGTGGAGGAAGTAGGTGGGTGTATAGATGAAGCAATATTGGCCACAAGGGGATGTTTTTGGAAGTTGGTAAATGGGTATGTGGGGATACACTATACTCTTGTCTGTATTTTTATATGTGTTTGAAATTTTTTGTAAGAAAAAATGAAAGTTTTTAAAAGGTTGGAAATTCCCCCTGCACCCAAATGATATATAGTGCCTGAGAGGGTAGGTTTGGCAACTAGAAGGTGCTTCTCTTAGCTTTTGCTTCATGGCGATAGGGGAGGCTCCCAAGGCTTTGTCAAGAGTTATCACAGCTACTCCAGCTTAAACTGGCACCTTGGAAAAGAACAAAGCACGTTTCCCTCTGAGAATATGTTGATTCAGCCAGCCTTCCCTGACCAAATTGTCCCAGCCACTCCTCACCCCACCCCACCCCCACAGTTTGGACTAAATATCACCTTTTGTGCTCTCCCGGGACCCTCTGCATACTTCCTTAGTGTGTTTTAATTTTATGGCCTGTTTGGTTCTCCCGGTTTCCAGATTATACAGGGTGTGGCAGCAGTAACACCTGCTTGAGTGTGCCTAGTAGGGTAATAATATGGGTGTAATAATTTATAGTTTTATTTTGAACATTTTGCCTAAAATGTCATATGGTGTGCTTGAGTGCAATATTGTTTATGTTACAGAATTACATGCTGATGATTTTGTAATAATAAAGGGACATTATTTGTGCCGGACCCCGTATGTTCCTTGAGTATACTAACCTTGATTATTTATCTTTATTCATTTATATATTCCTCCTCACCCCCCACATTAACATTGGGCCTAGCTAAGCTCTCTCAGTCAATAGTTAGTGAATGAGGGCCTGGAGAGCAATAGAGAAGCTGGGATAGTACTGGCAAATAAAATGCAAAGTACACCCCTGCATTCTCTGTCTCCTCAGTAACCCTTTTCCCAGGTCTACTAAGGCAAAGCCACCGAGCCGCTGTGAACTGTTTCTTCCTCCTCCTGCCCATCCTCTGGCAGACGTACTAATGAGCTGTAAAATGCTGCAAAGGGAAGATCAGCGAAGAGTGAGCAGTGTAACAAAATGGGTTTCTGCACGATCAAATGTTGCTGATTTCTGTTCTTTCCCAGGGCGCATGATCAATGAATTGTTTTCAGATGGCTATCTTTCTTTGCAGTTTTGCTACTCTCTGTATATCTGAATTCCCCGTCTATATAAATTCCCTTCTGCTTTGTCTTCTTGGTATGCTTTAAAAAGGTAATTAGAATAGAATCTCCTAGAAAAGGTGTCGAAGAAGTACTGTAAAAATACTCTTTCGTGCTATGGGTGAGGTTGTCTGGCAATTTCCCAGGGGGTGGCAACCTCCGTGAAACCGACCGTGAGAGGCCTGCGTGGTGGTGACAGTGGCGAAGGGAGTAAGGAGCACAGCTGGCGTCACAGACAGCCCCAGGGAGGGAAGCAAAGCACGGGAATGCAGTCGGGGCTGCGGCAGTAACTGCAGGGCCAGCAGGCGGGCGGGAAGTGCCCAGGGGAACACTCTGCGAAGTGTGGTCAGCTAATCCCTGAGCTGTGCACCTGAAACGAACCCAGAACAAAACTGGAAGAAGGAGGCCTCCAGAACTTTAGAACTGGGAGAGACCCAGGAGACTGCTGTCCTTCCAGATTTGCACGCGTGCACACAAACACACACACATCAAAAAGAAGAGCTTTTCGGCTGTAGCTCTCTTGTTGCTCTCTTAAAATATGGTATGTTGTCTAGTGTTGATATGTGGGCTAGGTTCTAAACTAGTACTTTCCAAATTTAGATTGCTGAGAAAATAGGACACACGAGTAACAACTGTT
Source organism: Carollia perspicillata (assembly GCA_004027735.1). Taxonomy (NCBI): domain Eukaryota; kingdom Metazoa; phylum Chordata; class Mammalia; order Chiroptera; family Phyllostomidae; genus Carollia; species Carollia perspicillata. Next base: position 2,226 of record PVKM010040754.1, read on the forward strand.
ATCCAAAATGAAAAAAAAATGTGTAATTATCATTTCTTTTTGACCATGTAGCGTTGGGTGATTTCTCATTTTTGGAGAAGAGCGGAATAAATCTTAAACGTTAAAATGTAATTACTGGTCATTTTAACCTTATTGAAGCCTTAAAGATATTTTTCCCCCTGTAGGTGGTACGGGACTATGATCTTCAGCTGTTTCTACAAGAGAATGCTGTGCTCCACAGACCCCAGCCCTTCCCGTTCCAGCCTTGTGACAGCGACACTGTAAGGGGATTCCGGATTTCACTCCGTTCGTTTTTAAGCTCTGTTCATGTTCAAACAACTACTATTCCTGAAATAATAGAAGAAGCTGAGTATGTCTCACTAAGGTTATAACAAACTATGAGGCTACAGAGAAACTGATGTTCTTTACAAAATACAGCCACCACACCTAGTATCTTTCTGCTACTAATTTCCTACTAAATTGGGTTAAATATTAAGACAAGTTACTGCTGAAGCTGAACTTAAGGAAGAAGAAAAAAAATATTCAGTAAAGGTTTTTTCCAATTCAAATGTAAATTATACTTTCTATCCATGAAATTCGTCGCATATATACCCTTTAAAAGAAGCCAGTGGTTAAATTTTAACCAGAATAGAATTAATAAATAGAATAATGAATATGTGCATGCAAATATTTTATTGGCTTTATACAAAATTATAGGCCTTTTATAATGTCTTTCAGATTTCTCAGAATGTTAAAGTATTAACACAGATGCCACACTGTCAATTTTTTTAAAAAGCTAACACTAGTCACCTATTTTTATTCTCGAGTTTACTCTCTGAAAAAAATGCCGTTCTTAAATTTAAGAAAAACAAAAAGCTAATTTGATAATCTAAAAAAAGGAGTTAACTTCTGCAAGGTGAGCGAGCCCGTGTCTGGCTGTGTCTCCGCACCAGCACCTCTGGCTCTCAGTCTCCAGGCAGCCGGCCCAGCAGAGGTCAGTCTGGGGTGAGTTCTGATGGTGAGCCTGGGCTCACAACCTGGGCCTTTATGATATCAGAGTTTGGTGGCATCGGTTCAGCAGAAACCTTGCTAGAGACAGCCTCATTACTTTTCTTACTAAGGTTTAAGTAGCCCTGGTAGTAGCTGCATAAAGAAATGTAGGGAAGAAAGCCTTTTCCTGTAGACTTTAGCCTTTGCCATTTATACCAGTGGCTTTCGTTTGCTTGTCGATTGCCTTAAGCAGTCAGCTTTTGCTTCATGATTCAGTGGCCTCGGTCTACAATTTGACTTCTTTGAAGCCTGGGAGGAGTGAAGCAGAGCATTGGAAGATACAGAGTATACACAAGTTTGCCGGACTTAACTTAAAATTGTGACTCATGTGAGATTATTTTATCTTTGCTCATTTTCCTCATTTACATTTGGAAAAACCAAAGTAACGATGACGCTCATCTCACTTGTCCTGACTGCAGCCTTAAATCCCTTTCTGTTTCTAGACACTGTGCTACATGTTCTTAGCTGTGTCCCTCTTTGCCTTGAAATGCTAACTGTGCTGTTTTCTGTCCTTGTGCGATCTTTGCTGGGCAGAGTTTAAAAGCTGCCCAACTGGTGGATATTGAGCTCTCCCCTGTCAGTGCTCTGAGAATGACCATAGCTGAGGTATATGGGGGTGTGGGTCAAGGGCGGGCGCGACGGGGTGTGTCTGTTTGCATGTTAATGAGGGGTGGGGCCTGCCGTTGGGATGAAATGGGTGCATATATGTGTGTAAGGGACCCCTGCAGCGTAAGGTGGGGCTTTCCGCTTTCCGCTTCCCCTGATAAGGCAGGGATGTCCTTTCCTGTTTGTAGTGAGAAGATGGACCGGCTCGTTTTCGCCTTGTCTGAAGCACCTTAGTGTTCCTCAGCAGCAGTGCTGAGAGAGCCTCAGAGCTCGTCTTGCCTTTACTAACGGGGGGACTGAAACAGGAGAGGAGACTTGTCCAGAGCTGGACCAGGGCTGAACCAGGGACGCCCCACTGAGCCGACGGCAATCTCGCTGTTCTTTCTGCATGCCGCTGTTTTCTGAGGAGTGTTGAGCACTTGGGGAGCAAGTAACTTTTTCATCATAAAAAAGATAAATGCCCATTGTTTCATAAAAATCATTGTCTACCATTGAAAAAGTCTTCAGAATAGTCATTTTTAAATGTTTTTAACTGCAAAATGTTTTTGCATATACTTTTTGTCTTGTTGTAAATTAAGTGTTCTTACTGCCCACAAGGAATAAAATCCCACATCGTCATTTTTACCCCGTTCAGACTAGCACTGTTCGTTCACGAGTGCGTGGGCCATCGTTTCGTGCTCTCTGGGCTCCTCGTGGAGCTGGCAGCACGGAGCCGGTCACGGAGCGTAGAGCACCAGCCCGCTCACTGACACGCCGCTCCTGCCCAGTGGGTGTAGGGCACGCAGGAAGGACCGACCACCACTCTCCTCTGTTGGTATTTCTGTCGTATTTCTGAAATCGCTGTGTTCGTATCTTCTTTTGAAGCAAATTTCAATTTAACAGACACTGAGCCTGTGGACTGTTGCCTAGCTGCAGCCTGCACACACTTCTTTTTTTTAGATTTTATTTATTTATTTTTAGAGAGAGAGGAAGAAAGGGAGAGAAACATGGTTGTGAGAGAAACAACGGTCGGTTGGCTCTTGTCCGTGCCCCTACTGGGGACTGAACCCACAACCCAGGCACGTGCCCTGACTGGGAATCGAACCAGCCACCCTTCGCTTGGCAGGGCGACACTCAGCCAACGGAGCCGTGCTGGCCAGGGCGTCCTGCACACATTTCACACCCACTCACCTGTCCCTGAAGTCTTGCGCAGTAACAAAATTAAATTCCTCCTTTCACATCCGCTCTACTCTCCACAAGTTTATTCTCTTTGAGATCTTTCAGTATAGCTCCAGTCTTGTTCTTGATTCCTCTCGGGCTGTCAAGGACCCAGGTGTTACTGGAATTTTTTAATTTTCTGTTTAAAGTAATTTTCGGTTGGGTCTTTAACATTAACCAACTATTTACTGGATACTTTATATGTAAATACTGTAAGAGAATGTTTAAAATATGACTTCGTTTCATCCTAATGACCCCTATGAGATAGGTGGCATTTCCACCAATTTTCAGATGTAACAAGATGCTGATCAGTCAACCTGCCGAAGATCCTAAAGCTAGAAAATGGCGCAGAGAGGATCTCCGTCTACCCGACTTCACCTGTCCGTGGGCTTTCCAGAGTACACCTTCCGCCCTGTGGACACTGGAGTCCTCTGGCTGATGTACATTGTCTTTGTATCGGTGTGCAGGGCTGGACGTTTTAAACCCTGACTTCTGAGGACAGATAGAAATTTAAATGCTAGATCCTTTTATAAAGCAAAATATAAAAACAAAATCAGTCTCCAGATTCCTAGTAGCCCCCAAATGATGTAGATGTTAAATATAATTGTAAAGTTGATTAGATTTGGATTTTCATTCTTTTGCTGTTTCAATTCATTTATTTCTCTACAGTCTAGCTTTAGGTTATATAGACAGTAGCTGAAATGTCTGCATAAAATAAAGTTTTTCAACTCTGCCTACAATCCCAACAAAAACATTAAATTTTTAAGCGAATTTATCAACTTCTACTTACCCTGCCGATTTTGAGCGTGTGATCTTGCAAAAGCCAGTGTTCTGAGATCTCCCCACTCTAAAATTTTGCTTCTTTTTGTATTAAAATTCTCTTTGGATAATTCATAATTGAGAAATTTTTTCTTTTCTAATTATTTTGGTAAAGATTTTTTTTTCATGAGTTCTTACGAGTTTAGAGAAAGTTAAAATAGTTTTAATGGTTCCGAGTTCTGAGTCTGGAGTCATGTACGTGTAATCACAGTTGCAGCATTCACTACCTGGTAGGCAGTGGAAATTCTACTTAATCTGCCTAGCTTCAGCTTGTGACCCATCATAAGGTTGGTAAAAGTACAGAGTGGCAGACTGGGTTTACAGTTGTCCATATGGGAAATAACATAATAATTAATCGATGACACAAGAGTAAACCGTTTCACGTACTCACAACTGTAAATGGACTCCTGCCGCACCCTGTCTGTGAAACACTTTCCACAGAGCCTTGAACAGTAGGGGTTACCTATCACTGCTGTTTATTTAGATTTTGCAGTTTGTTGTTTGTTTTTGTTAAGATTTTGGTTCTTCTTGGAGAGAGGATAAGGGAGGGAGAGAAAGAGAGAGAGAGATGATGTGCAAGGGAAACATTAGCTGGCTGCCCCCCACGCACCCCCGGCCGCAGCCCCAGCGTGTGCCCAGTCTGGGCCCTGCGCCCGTCCGGCTCGCAGGGTGACCCCCGGCCCGCTGAGCCACACCGGCCAGGGCTGCAGTTTGTTCTTGGTGAAACATAATCGTAGCATGTTAGGGCTAGAAGAAACACTTAGTGATCGTTTGATCTAGCACCGCCATCTTTCATATGACATGAAAGCCCAGAGGAAAGGCAAAAGCTAGTTCGAGGTTTGGTGGTAGGTTGGCGATGGACCTGGAACTAAATTAAACCCATTATCTTCCGGAGCAGAGAGTCTGCGTTGCTATTACCGTTTCTTTTCCCGCTATCCAATGATTCTTTCTTGAATCCCATTGACACTATTGAGTCGTTTCCGTTTTTATCTATGCAGCTATTTTAGTGCCGTGGTAGGCTGGCAGGAGTTCTTTCTTCTCTGCTCAGCTAGCTTTCTTCACACCCCAAATGGATCAGCCCGCCAGGTTAGAGACGCAGCTTTAGTGCTTAGCTGTGGGAGACGAAACAACCCGTGGTCGTCCCGGTCAGTGTCGCAGAGCAGGGACGCATGTCTCGTGTCTCCAGCACTAATTAAGGAAGGCCCTCTGAGCCACCTACCACGTGGCCGTGACTACAGAAGGATAACAGTGCCTTTCTCTCTGTTCTCTCTTGTGTTGTAGAGCCGACAACTGGAGTCAGAAACGGGGACCACAGAGGAGCACAGTCTAAACAAGGAGGCTCGGAAATGGGCCACGCGTGTGGCGCGTGAGCACAAGACCATCGTCCACCAGCAGCGGGTGAGTGTGACCGAGGGCCGCAGGCTGTGCCTAGCCCAGGCCAAGTGTCTGACCACCTTAAAGAGCTGAGTTTTATTCATGTTCTGAAGAATAGCCTCCACACGTTTCTTCTGTAATTCCTCAGCACTCAGCAGTCTGCTCTCACTGTCTGCTCAGCCTGGAAACCCTGAGGCCCTGTGGCATCAGCACAGTGACTTATCTGTTTGCCGGGGACCTGCCCAAGGACGGCTGGTGGTAGTGTATTGCAGCCTCTTGGGCAATGGAAGAGACATAACGGTGTTGAATTTGGCTTTTCATTCCCAAGGCAAATTTTTTGAAGGCACAGTTGTAGATTCCATGAAAATGTATCATCAAGACTAAACTGGAAGTGCAAAGAAATGGTCCGGTGTAGCACTTTTTTTCTCAATTTCCATTTATTTATACTTTTATTATTCCCTTTCGTTACCTGCACATCCAGTTTCTTAAAAGAATTGTCCGTATTTAGCATCTGTACTTCCCAGCTCCCACTCATTGCCTTCGAGCCCGTTCCGTTCGGTCTTTCCTGCTTCCCTTCCCCTGCACCGCCGCGCGGAGCCTGCACGTGCGGAAATCACCGGTGACGCCTGTGTTGCTGAAGCCAAAATGGCACTTTGACTTCTCGTCTGACTGGACCCGTGACGGCTTCGTCACGACTGACAGCACCTTCCACCCTGAAGCCTCCTCTTCTCGAGTCGTCCACGGTGTCACGTGGCCCTGGCGTTCCTGCTGCTGCGCTGGCCGTTCCTAGATTCTTCTGCAGCTTCTTCCTCTGTCTCACCCTTAAACGTTTAAGTTCCTTGGATTTCTGTACTGGGCTCTCTTCTTTTCTTATCCTTTATTCTCATTATAGGCAACCGCGACCTCTTCCATGGTTTCACTTAGCAACCAATGACAGGTTGAGCCCAGTCTTCAACATCAGGCTTTTCTTCTTGTGTCCATATGTCCCCTTGCCTGCTTTGACGTCTACTTTTCACTGTCTTACCTACAGGCATCCTAAACTCAGTGTTCCGCTTACCTAATGCTGCATAGTGAAACGCTGTAGCCCTGACGGGCGCGGCTCAGTTGGTTGAATGCCACCCCTCAAACCCAAAGGTCGTGGGTCCAACTCCTGGTCAGGGCACATGCCTGGGTTGTGGGTTCGGTCCCCACCTGGGTGTGTATAAGAGGCAGCTGGTCAGTGTTTCTCTCTCACATCCGTGTTTCTTTCCCTCTCTTTCTCACTCCGTTCCCCTCTCTCTAAAAATAAGTACGAGTCTACGGCCATACCCCCTTGAATGCACCCGATCTCATCTAAAAATAAATAATGATAAGAATACATTAAAAAGTAAAACACTTTAAACTTAATGCCCCCCAAAAAGCATTGTTTGTATTGTTTTTGTGGGGCTCAGCCTGGCAATTCTCGTGTGGGGGTCTCTCACTGCAGTCAGGTAGAGCTGGTGCTGGAGTCTGCTCACAGGCTCCCCACCCAGATATCTGGTGTTTGGACCAAGAAGACTTGAACAGCAGGGAGCGAGAGCAGCAGGAGCAGCAGGAGCTCCCCCTGCGTCTCTGTCTCTGTCTCTGTCTCTCCCCGTGTGATCTCGCCGGCACGGCAGCTTCGGGCCAGCTGCACTTGTTGCCTGTAGCAGTAGCACGGGACCCCGAAGGCGTGAGTGAGTCCCGAGAGTGAGCCAAGAGGAAGCTATATCATCTTCTCCGACATGGCCTCGGAAATGATATTAGTTGTGTCATATTTTTATTAACTGAGGCAATTACAAAGGCCTGTCCAGGTTCAAGGAGAGAGAACGTAAACTCCACTTCTTGGTGGGGACCTAGCAAGGTTCTGGAAGGGGAAATATTGTGATAGCTGTTTTTTAAAAAACGTAATCTGACACAGTGCGCCTTGTGGCCGTAGCAGTTCATACCCCTCTTGCACACAAAATACAACTCTCCTCTTCACGCAGATCGCCAAAGCCTGGCGTGAGACTCCAGCTCGAAATGCAGAATATCGTCATCTAAATCAGGTTTAAGGACACATAAGAGGTCCTTGGGTACAGTTCCTCTAATACAGTTTATCTCAATAAAAGAATTTGTGAACTCAAGAGACCTGTATGCCCACACATCCAATAAATAGTGATGAGATTAATTACTGCCGCTTTATACTTAGAAATATAAAACACACAAAACAGGTTTTTTTCACTAGATGCTTGACTATATTTGCAAGTAAATGTTCAGATATTAAAAATAAATCTGCTTCCTCTGTTGTCAAGGCATGTTGTGTCTTTCTGTTGGAAGATAGAAATAGAAAGATTTTAATAAATTTTTAGTTCTTTATAATATGACGCTATTACTTTAATCCTGTAAGATATATTTTAAGCAATAAAATGAAGGTTTTTTTTTTTTAACACTAAATCCGTTCTCCTTTGGCCTTGCTCAAGTAACTAGGATCACACTTGCTCTCCTGCATAAACAACGGTAAAATTAGTTTAAATATGTGCAACAAATGTGTTCAGGCATTGGACAATACGGTAGCAGGACTGTGACACCTGAGAGAGGAAACAGTGGAATTAGCCCTGTGACTTCCCAGGCTTTCCTCCCAGAGGCGCCTGCTCGGCTGCAGCCCCGGAGGGAGAGCCGGAGCGGAGCACCGCAGACTTGCAGAGCTGAGGCGAGAGAGGTCAGAGTTCAGAGAAGCTGAGGTGGCACGAACTCTCGGGGCAGAGTACCGGGCAGCAGGGAGATGCAGAGAACCTCAAAAATCGACGTGGTCTCACTTCAGGCCGTTGCTGAACAGTAAACCACACACACGTAGGATGAAACGCCACGAGACTGGGTAAAGAAAAGCAGTAGAGAGATAAGCCGAGCAATTCCCAGAGCTCACACTGGGCTGGGACACACGCAGGCTCAACCAGCCAAAGCCGAGAGTACTCACGGACCACGTAGGGCATTCAGGAGACTACACATGGATCAGTCATTGGTAGTAGAGCTATAAATTAGCCCTAGAATAAGGCCACTTTAGAACTACCCTAACGTATCTTTAAAACGAGCTTCAAAGAGATCAAGCTAGGGGTTTCTAGCCAAGATGATGGAGTAGGTAGACACTACACTCATCTCCTCCCATGAGCACATCAAAACTACAACTAAATTATAGAACAGTCAACCTGGAGAACCATCTGAAGAACAGCTAAGCAGAAGCCCTATAACTAAGGATATAAAGAAGAAGCCATGTTGAGACAGGTAGGAGGGGCAGAGATGCAAAATGGGCGGGCCCCACACCCGTGTGCGGTGGTGGAGAATCCAGAGGGACCTCAGCTGCAGAGGCGCCCCCTTAGGCGAGGGATCACAACCCCACACCAGGCTCCCGAGCCCGGAACACCAGTGCCGGGGAGGGGAGCCCACGGAAGGCCTGGCTGTGGACATCAGCAGGGATTCTGCTCTCCAGGCGAGATGGAAGGCTGCCGTAAACCCAGGCGTTCTCTTCAAGTGCCAGTGAAATGACATGATGCCTGAAATTTTATTTAAACTGCTTTAGCAGAGAGAAAAGGGAACAGATAAAACAAATCTGGAAAAATCTTGGTGATTGATATATGGTAGCTCATCAAACTAGTGTCTTTACTTTTGAATATATTTGAAATTTTTCATAATGAAAAACATTTTAATGGCATTTCAGAGTTCTGGGGAAAGGGCGTATTTAGTAAATGGTGTTAGAGCAATTGTCTGTGTATTTGGGGAAAAAATGTAGATTCTTCCCTTCCACCAAATACACAATAAATTTCAGAAGAATTAAAGACTCAAGTGCTAAACAGGGGATTATTGAAAACGAGAAAAATATAGAATATTTTTGGTGCATTAAAAATGGCTTCTTAAATGAGACACAAAACCCAGGACCCATAAAGGAAAAGATTATTAACTTCAACAACATAAAAACTAAAAATGCCTGCCCTGGCTGGTGTGGTTCAGTGGATTGAGCACAGGCCTGCAAACCAAAGGGTCGTGGTTCAGTTCCCAATGGGGGCACATGCCTGAGTTGTGGGCTGGGTCCCCGGCAAGGGGAGCGTGAGAGGCCACCACATATTGATGTTTCTCTCCCTCTCTCTCTCCCTCCCTCCCTCTCTCTCTAAAATAAATAAATAAATAAAATCTTTTTAAAAAACCAAAACTACAAATTTCTGTTAAACAAAATAACTCTAAAAAGTTAAGAGAAAGGGTCCTGGCCAGTGTGGCCAAGTTGGTCAGAGCGTTCCCTCTTAGCCACAAGGTTGCAGGTTCGGGTCTCGGTCCGGGCATATGCCTATGTTCAACCCCTGGTCTGGGAGCATAAGGGAGGCAACCGATCAGTGCTTTCCTCGCGTATCAGAGTTTCTCTCTTTCCCTTTCTCCCTTCCTCTCTAAAAGCAATGAAATAATGCCTTTGGGTGAGGATACTTTTAAAAAGTTAAGAGAAAGGGAATAGAATAGGAGGAAATACTTCTAACATAAATATTGTTACAACTATTAGGACTGATATCTAGAAAGAAATATACTTAAATAATTACAAAAAGACAGAAATTAGAAAATTGTGTACAGGATATGAACTGCCAGCAGCATATGAGATGAGGCTCTCTCTATTACATGGAAATGAAAATTGAAACAATAAGATTTTTGCCAACCTTTGGCAAAAATTTCAAAAATTGACAATCTCCAATGTGGGTGAGAGAGAAACGCCCCCTCACCTACTGCTAGTGGAAGAGTAGGCACAACCCTTTGGGGCAATTTGGTAATGTCTTTCAATACTAAAATGTACCATTTCCACCTCTATGTTTTTATCTTAAATAACTATTCCCATATGTTTCAAGGAGGCTGGCTCAGTTGCAACTATGCAAATATGTAGGACATAGGTAAGAAATGGTTTGGGAAAAACGCATGCAAACCGATGGAACAGCGGTCACCTGGGGGAGTCGGGTGCACGGCGGCACGTGCCGGTGTCACGGCTTTTGCCATTTTTTGTTGTTGTTTTGCAACAATATTTTATGTTCACGTAGTTGTTAAAAATTAAAAGTGTGTGCACATCAACCTTGCTCATATTTTAAAAGTGCAGGTCATAATCAATTCTCTTAGAAACATTGTATTTTATGTGCTCTGTTGCTTTGTGTCTCATTTTTAATTGAACGTTAAAGGAATGCATTGTTTTCATTGTAACTTTGCCAATATCTTTATCTAGGGGTCTGTTGCTGTTTTTGTCCTTTATGAAATTTTTGTCGCCAAGAAAGGCAGGATTACACTTTTTTTTTCTTCCATGCTAGATTGGTGTAGTGTATTCTTGGTTATCAGAATACTCATAGTTTTGAGACTTTGAAATGGCAAATATTCATGATGTGTGACAAAGCATGATTCATAACTTTATGATCTTAATTACACAAAAATGGAAGCTTAGTTGCGTAGGTAGATACACAGGGGACTGAGGACATGTCACACTGCAAACTGCTTGTGGTTGTGGATGACTTTGTTCTTTGCTCTCGTGTTTTTCAGTTTCCTATTACATGCACTTACTAACTTTTAAAAAATCAATGTTATTTAAAAAACCTAAAAAAAAAAAATGTGCGCTCAAAAATGCGCGGCCCGAACCAGGTTCTCGTGCCTGTGCCGGCGCACGTTCCCTGGTCCGCACGCTGCAGTGCGGTCATGCGGTCACTGCCGTTTGGGGAAGCCGAGGGGGAGGGCTTGCTGTTGTACTTCTGCAGCTTCTTTTGGGTCTACGATTATTTCAGAGTTTTTAAATTAACAAATAGAAACTGAAAAAAACTAAACATCGAAAATGGAATCGTGGCTGCCCATCACTGAAGTCTTTTAAATTACCGAACTACTCCCGTCACTTAGGGAAAAGCAGTCATTATTTCCCTGTTTTCTGTGCTAGGTCCTGGGTGACCTGGAATGCCACGGAGTCGCGGTGTCAGAACAAAGCCGAGCGGAGCTGGAACAGAAAATAGATGAAGCTAAAGAAAATATTCGAAAAGCAGAGGTGAGGTGGAAGCTAATTTTGGCGTTTGCCCAGCTCCATTAATGTCTCAGCTGTGGTATGTACCTTTAGAATTCAGTTTCTGTACA
>PVKM010040755.1:0-13363 GCA_004027735.1 Carollia perspicillata
AAGAATTCAAAAAAATGAGGAGAGGTTTAGGGACAATTTCAAACAATCCAATATCCAAATCATAGGGATGCCAGAAGGAGAAGAGGAAAAGCAAGAAATTAAAAACTTATTTGAAAAAATAATGAGGGAGAACTTCCCTAATCTTGCAAAGGAAATAGACATGCAAGTCCAGGAAGCTCAAATAGTCCCAGAGAAATTGGACCCAAGGAAGCACACACCAAGGCATATCATAATTACATTATCCAAGATTAAAGACAAGGACAGAATTTTAAAAGCAGCAAGAGAAAAGGAGACAGTTACCTACAAAGGAGTTCCCATAAGACTGTCAGCTGATTTCTCAAAAGAAACCTTATGGGCAAGAAGAGGCTGGAAAGAAATATTTGAAGTATGGAAAGCAAGAATCTACATGCAAGATTACTCTATCCAACCAAGCTATCATTTAGAATGGAAAAGCATATAAAGAGCTTCCCAGATAAGGTCAAGTTAAAGGACTTCATCATCACCAAGCCTTTATTATATGAAATGTTAAAGGGACTTATCTAAGAAAAAGAAGAGATCAAAACTATGAACAGTAAAATACAACAAACTCACAACTATCAATAACTGAACCTAAAAAAAAACAAAAACAAAGTAAACAAACAACTAGAACAGGAACAGAATCACAGAAATAGAGATCACATGGAGGGTTATCAGCAGGGAAAGGGAGGGGGAGAATAGGGGAAAAGGTATGGGCAATAAAAGGCATAAATGGTAGGTACAAAATAAACAGGGGAGGTTAAGAATAGCATGGGAAATGGAGAAGCCAAAGAACTTATATGTATGACCCATGGACATGAACTAAGGTGGGAGAATGCTGGTTGGAGGAGGGGTGTAGAGCAAAGGGGAATAAAGGGGAGAAAAAAATGGGACAACTGTAATAGCATAATCAATAAAATATATTTTTAAATGACTTCAGTTGTCAAGGATCTCTGGCATAGAAACAATAAGAGGGAAGACACTAGAACCAGGGCAGGTGATAGCAGGAGCTTGTCTCAGGAAGGTGAAAAAGGTGAGCCTGTGCATGTAAGATACACAACATGCTACAGAGCACAGGACATGAATACTTATCTACATTGATATTCCAAAAATAACAAAAATATAAATGTTATTTTTATTAGGAATATGGAATAATGGGTGAAAACAGGAGACTGAGATTTAGTATTTGATCAGTTAAGATCAAGAAAAACTTTCATGTTTCTATTGGAGCAGTTACTGTAGTATGTCATAAGTAACTGTTATACATACATGACTTATACACATAAGCACAGCTTTTCAGCTGGTAGTCAATAAATAAATGTAATTAAAAACACTCAGCAAAGTGGGAGTACAGGAAGCATACCTCATCATAATAAAGGCCATATGTGACAAACCTACAGCCAACACTCAACAAGCAAAAACTCAACAAGCAAAAACTAAAAGCTTTCCCACTAAGATCAGGAATGAGACAAGGATGTCTGCTTTCACAACTTATATTCAACATAGCATTGGATATCCTAGCCAAAGTGATTAGACAAGAAAAAGAAATAAAAGGCATCCAAATTGGAAATGTGGAACTAAAATTATCACTGTTTGCAAATGATATGATAGTGTACATAGAAAACCCTATAGACTCCACCAAAAACCTACTCAACCTAGTAAGTGAATTGGACAAAACAACAGGATTCAAAGTCAATATTCAGAAATTGAAGACATTTTTATACACCAACAATGAGAATCAGAAATCAGGAAAAAAATCCTATCTGGTATAGCAACAAGAAAAATAAAGTTCCTGGGAATAAACCTTACCAAGGAGGTAAAAGAAAACTACACAACACAGAATAAAGAAGTTAAGAAGTACACAAATAAGTGAAAGCATATATCGTGTTCATGGATTGGAAGCATTAACATCACTGAAGTGTCCATATTACCCAAAGCAATTTATAGACTCAATGCAACCCCTATTAAAATACCAGTGACATATTTCACAGATATAGAATAAATATTCCAAAAATTTATATGTAACCATAAATGACCCCAAACAGCCTCAGAAATTTTTGAGAAAGAAGAACAAAGTAGGAACAATCACAATACCTGATATCACAATACCTGATATTACAAGTCCAGTGTAATCAAAACAGTATGGTACTGGCATAAGAATAGACACATAGACCAATGGAACAGAACAGAGAGCCCAGAAATAAACCCAAGTCTCTATGGTCAATTATTATTTGACAAAGGGGGAAGAAACGTGAAATGGAGTAAAAATAGCCTCTTCAACAAATGGTGGTGGGACATCTGGACAGGTACATGCAAAAAAATGAAACTCAATCACCAACTTACACCATACACAAAAATAAATTCAAGGTGGATAAAAGATTAAATTATAAGTCACAACACCATAAAAATCCTAGAGGAGAACATAGGCAGGGAAATCTCAGCTATTCCATGCAGCAATATTTTCATCAATATGTCCCATAGAGCAATGGACATAAAGGAAAGAATAAACAAATGGGATCTCATCAAAATAAAAATCTTCTGCATGGCTAAACAAACAGTAGTAAAATGTAAAGGGAAATCAACTGTATGGGAAAATATATTTGCAAATGATACTCTGACAAGGGTTTGATCTCCAAATTGTATAAAGAACCCACATAACTCCACTCCAGGAAGACAAACAACCCAATTAAAAAATGGGCAAAGGACCTGAAGAGACACTTCTCCAAGGAAGACATAGGGAGGGCCCAGAGACATATAGAAGGATGCTCAGCATCACTAGCTATCAGAGAGATGCAAGTTAAAACCACAATGAGATACTACTTTGCACCAGTCAGAATAGCCATCATAAACAGATGAACAAACAAATGCTGGCAAGGCTGTGGAGAAAAGGGAACCCTAGTACACACTTGGTGGGAATGCAGACTGTTGCAACCACTGTGAAAAACAGTATGGAATTTGCTCAGAAAACTAAAAATGGAACTGCCTTTTGACACAGTAATTCCACTGCTGAAATTATACCCTAAGAATCCTGAAACACCAATTCAAAAGAACCTATGCACCCCAATGTTCATAGCAGCACAATTTACAATAGCCAAGTGCTAGAAGAAACCTAGGTGCCCATTGGTAAATGAATGGATAAAAAAACTGTGATATATTAACACAATGGAATACTATGCCGCAGAAAGAAAGAAGGAGCTCCTACCCTTCATGACAGTATGGATGAAACTGGAGAGCATTATGCTACGTGAAATAAGCCAGGTGGTGAAAGACAAATACCATATGAACTCACCTGTAAGTGGAACCTAACCAACAAAACAAACAAGCAAACAAAATATAACCCGAAATAAAGAGACATTGAAATAAAGGACAAACTAACAGTAACCAGAGGGGAGGGGTGAGAAAGACAATGGAGGAAAAGAGAGGAAGGGCCATCAAGGAACATGTAAAAGGGCACATGGACAAAACCAAAGGGGATCAATCAGTTCAAGGCTGGGAGGCAGGGCTTGATGGGTGGGAGGGTGTGGTGGGGTGAAAATGGAGACAACTGTACTTGAACTACAATTTTTTTTAAAAAGCAGAAGAAAATAAATGTGGTAACTTGAGCATGAGACACTTTTTTTGTAGATAAATATTTTTTATTTATTTATAGACACAGAGGGAGGGAAGGAGGGAGGAAGAGAAATATCAACGTGTGGCTGCCTCTAGCGCACCCCCTACTGGGGACCTGGCCCACAACCCAGGCATGTGCCCTGACTGGGAATCAAACCAACACTTGGTTTGCAGGCAGTTGCTCAATCCACTGAGACACACCAGCCAGGGCAGCACTTTTCTATCTTAATAACGACATAAAATAGCATGATTAATTTTTTAATATTTAAAACTCTATAACCCAAGAAAGCAGATGGACTGTAGCAGTCTGTCTCTTTCTCTCTCTTTACCAGGGTCACCCCCAGAAAATAAAAAGAAAAATATACTGTCATTGAGCACGTACTATGTGCCAGCATTGTGCTAAACGTAACAGCTGACTTTCTCTTGGATAGAGCTTATATAATAAAGTTAGTGTAAAAAACTATTCCAGACCTACATGTGTATAGCTGCAAAGAGCAACCAAACATCAAGTACAGTATTCTAAATACTGCGATTTAAGTCTCCATTACCCCAGACTTTCACCCAGGCTTCAACGTGGACTTTTTCTCCATTAGCTATCATTCATACCTCTTAATTCTTTCTCTTTCTTCATCATCATTACCTTAGTACAATGGTTTTCAACCTTTTTCACTTCATTGCACACATAAACTAATTACTAAAATTCTGCAGCACACCACAAAATACATTTTTTTTGCCAATTGGACACACTGGATGACTACCATTGTATTGGCTGTTGCCTTTTTTTTGACGACCTAAGGGAAAAGTGCCCCTGACTAAATAGTCAGGTATTGCATATTTTAAAATTTTTTGCAGCACACCAGTCGAAAAGCACTGTCTTAGTAACGTGCATATTTTTTATTATTCTTTGCCTATCAATTTGATAATTTTTTAATTTATAATGTCCAGTGTCAGCAAGGAAGGGTATGAGGATACAGGTACACTGACGCACTGCCAGAGAAGATACACATTGGAGAAAATTTTGAAAATACATCTCTACATACACACATACATACATACTTACACACATACAATTTGAACCAGCATCTCTAGTCCTAGGAATTTAGCCTTCGAAGCAGTCTCATACTATGCAAAGTTTATTAGTGAGAAGGTGTAAAGAGCACAAATTTCCTTCAGTACAAAGATGGCTCATAAACCATAGTTTATTCACATAGTGGAAAACTGCAACTCTTGAACACGATGATGTACGATTAGGTATGCTCATATAAAAAGATACCTGAGACATATACAGGGTGGAGCAAAAGTAGGATTCTAGTTGGGAGTATGCAAAACACATGTTTAATAAAGCTACTTCAATAATCACAACCTGCATGTCTTTTTCCATACAAACAACTACAAATCTACTTTTGCTCCATTTTTATATAGCTAAATGAGAACAGCAAATTGCAGGAGTATTAGTCCACTGTAATACAAGTAAGGATACTAATTATAACAATAACACAAAACACAAATACATGCTCAGAAAAAAATGAGCTGTAAAAAAATACCCGAAATGATTGAGCATGATCATCTTTGGAGAATGGTAGTATGAAGGACTTTTTGACTTTTTATTATTTATTAAATAAGTTAATATTTGTAAAGTCCTAAAATGGAGATTAAACATACTAAGTGCTATTAAGGCTTGTTAAATAAAACAAAAAACATAATAATGTGAAAATATAATATTGTAATATGCTTGTACTAAAAACAAAAATGATCCCAATATGTAAAAGTTGCAGGTTCAATCCCCAATCAGAGCACATACAAAAATCAACCAATAAATGCATAAATAAGTAGAACAATAAATTGATGTTTCTCTCTCTCTCATTAATAGATACAAGATTTTAAAAATAAAAATGAAAAAATAAAAGTGTTGTTAGCTCTTATATTATTGTGGATGGAAGACTGCCTCTTTTGAATGACTATTTTGAATCTTGCTAGAAATCCTAATTATTGTTTTCAGCTTATCCTTCATTGGAAACACCACCGAAGTATTAAGAAGGCTTTTCACTCCAAGGAATGTTGTGAAAGGCAATTAACTACATTGTCCTAGGATGTTTGCCACCCTTCTGCTTAGTAGTCATTTTGGAAATAAGGCAAAAACACTCAGCTTGTACTCACTCCAATTCCTTTCATGAAAGGTGTTCATGAACTTCTCTAGGCCAAAGACAAGGGTGGCTTGAGCCAGGTAGATGACTGTGGATGTGAGGAAAGGGGACGGATTGGAGCCCTCTTTAGGAGGTTAAAAATAGCAGGACTTGTGTAACTTTGCTACTCAGAAGTAATCCTGGAGCCCTTGGGAAGCACAGGGAACCTGCCAAAACAGCAATGACTGAACCTTGACAGCCACTTTGAAAAAATAATAGGAAAAAGGGGGGAGGGGAAGGGGAAGAAAAGGGGAATGGAGACCAGGGGAGGAGGAGGATCTAAAAACTTGTGACACTCTTCAGGAAAAACCTGCACTGCTAGACATGCTTTCTCCCTGTATATATAGACCAAACGAGTGTTTTAAGATTTTAAAATATTATTTTTTAAAAACAGAAAAATTGATGGTATTCACTCACTCTATATACTTTCCAACGCTGGAAGACTCTGACTGAGCTACCTGGTTAACCCCGGAGCATCACGGCAGGATTCCTTGGGTCTGTTGCTGAGGGCAAGACAAGTGTGGAACTTCTGTTTGCATTCCTCAGCCAAGTTTTCTCTTTTTTATTTTTTTCTCCAGAAAAACAGATAAAGTGAAGCCAAAGAGTCAAGGGCAGAGATAAAAAAAATATTAGATGGCAGTTTTATAGGACAAACCCAAGGAAGTTTTCCTATCATCTTCAAATTTAAGTTGCCCTTGTTAACAAAGTAAAAAATTAGCCTAAGGGTCCACAGAGAGAAACGCTCACTAAACTCAAGACAGCTGGCACAAAAAGGTGGCACTCAGCTCGAGGCTGCCAAGGTCTCCGAAGGCAGCTGATTTGATTGAGAAGTTTCAATACATGTGGTAGAATCATGAAAGCGCTTGACACATGATGTGAGTTAATAAGTTTTCATAATAGTCAAAGTAAATATTTATAGTATCTCTCTACAGTTTTGCAGGCTAAAATTGTAGCAGTGTGGTCTTTGGCAATGGCTCCCCAAATTTTTAAGTGTGAAAACCCTATGAACATCAGAACACAGTTTGGCAAATCCCCCTGAGTACTAGTTATGCTCTGAATGTCCACCTATTTAAAAAAAATATTTGGCACACTTTAAGAGAATGTATGCCAAAGGCATAGGTAAGTACTCAATAAATATTATGAATGAATGAAAACAGCATTCATATATGATAATGAATCTACAGACAGTGCTTATAAGGATCAGCTCTCGATCTATATAGATTGGTCTGTTCTCCTCAGCATGGGAACACCTTTGCCCATTCGTCTGAGTCAGAGCAAAATCGAAGCTGTTAATCAAGAGTCGAAGCCTTGCCTGGACTCCATTGGGGAACTTTCTGTATGGCATGTGTCCTACTAGGCTTCTCTGCTTTCAAAAACTGTTGGGCCTACTCTCTGTTCAGCTGTTAAGCATGTGGGTCTGCACTTAGCCTTCAGATATTACTGAAGGGATAGTTTGAAGTCATTCATACTTAATTTTATCAAACCTAGTTAAGAGATCTGATATTTATAAAGGACCATTGGGCAGTCTCTCTTTTCCTTTAGAAATAAGATTTATGCTCAGATCACTGATCTCACTTCCATGTATAATCTTACATAGTCAGACTCAGAGAAGCAGAGAGTAGAATGGTGTTTTCCAGGAGCTTGGATGGGGGGCAGTGGGAAATGGGGAGGTCTTGGTCAAGGGTACAAAGCTTTAGTCATAGCAAGATGATTAAGCTCTGGAGCATGGTGACTGTAGTTAACAATACTGTATTGTATGCTTAAATGTTGCTAAAAAGGTAGATTTTAAGTACCAGTACTCTTACCACACACACACACAGATGAATAAAAAGAAACTGATAATCATGTGAGGTGATGGATAGGTTAATTGGCTTGGTTGTGGTGATCATATATCAAAACATCAAGTTATACACCTTAAATATATACAATTCCTATTTGTCAATTATACCTTAATAAACCTGTTTTTATCAAAAACATACATCAATCATGTTGTCGAATCTCTACTCACCTAGTCTGGATGCAATTGTTTGGTTTCCCTCTCCACAGAACTGCTTTCACCAAATTGCATTTTACATTTAAACCACTAGCTCACATTATGGATGTACAAAGTGACACATTGACTTTGAGGACATTGTTCTCTCTGCTGGGGCCAACGGAACAGGGTAAATCAGTGTCAGGACAAGTCTCACTTGTAAGTAACTGCTGTTTTTCTTTAAAGATAGAGTAAAATTTCTGTAATGGTATTTCCCTACTGTGTTAAGAAAACTCAAAGCTAATTTCATGAATCTGAGTTACCTCCAGTAATTTCAAAAAACAGATGGCATACATTTTGTGTATGCACCTCTCTCTAGCTTTTACTGTATTTTTTCTAATCTTTTTCTTTTTCTTTTTTAAATGACAGTATGCATTTAATATTAGTTTGTATTGGTTTCAGGTGTACAGCATAGTGGTTAAACAATCGTGTGCTTTACAAAGTGTTCCCCTGGTATTCCCAGTACCCACCTGGCACCATACATAGTTATTACAATACTGTGTTCCCTGTGCTGTACTTTGTATCCCGTGGCTATTTTGTAACTACTCATCTATACTACTCAATCCCTTCATAGTTTTCATGCAGTCCCCCAAAACCCCTCCCCTCTGGCAACCATCAGTCTGTTCTCTAATTTTTTCATTAGCTCCAATTTCCTATTATTTTAGGGGCTAGAAGTGACAGAACTGGTGACTAAAACCACAACTGGTGACTAAAACCACAAGTCTCTAAGTAGAGCACTAAGTTCAGTGCCAGCTTCAAGTTCAGAGTTCTAAATTGAGAGGTTCATTGGATATTGCAGCCAGCTGCTTCCTTGACCAGCTTCCTGAAAGGAACCAACTTGGCAGAAGCAGCCTTAACATCTTCATCTCGACATTCAACTGTCCTCCCACTTCTGCACCGTATATTAGGAAGACTGGAGATCACCTTCTGTGAGAGTGCAATACTTGGTTTAAAAAAAAAAAAACAACTATTCTCTCTATAAGAAGGAAAAACTGTGGTCACCTATTCCAGGGCCAAGGGAAGGGCCTGTGGTACCCAGAAAAAAGCCCTGGAGCAGATGGTTCCCAGCAAAGCAGGAGTGCCAGGAGGAAGAAGAGAAAGGTATCTCAGAACTGACACACACCTCTCTCCCAGGAGCCTCCCCAAGAACCAGACTCCAGACAGCTGAGGACTCTGGGGTCGCTGGTGCATGGTAAAGGAGAGGGCCTTCAATAGAACATGAAGTTTAAAAATGAACAGGAATGAGTCACCTAAATGTGATTGTTTTAAGAATCAAAAACCTTCCTGACCCAGGTACTGAGTATAAGAATGCATCACTCTGTGACCTTTCATTTGGCTCTGAATGTGTGACCTGTGCATGTACCTTTAAATTTTTTTTAATATGTATCACCAATCTGATATATGAGATATGGTGAATAGATAACTGTTATAATGTCTTTATATTATATTGTAAAGGTGAGGCTGAAGAGAAATAAAACAAGAGATACTTTCTAAATGTATGCTAAAATATTTTGGTAGAGCTGTGACCAGTGTGGCTCAGTTGGTTGGCTGTTGTCCCACAGGGTTCAGTTGTTCAATTCCCAGTCAGGGCACATACAAGAAGCAACCAATAATGCATAAATAAGTAGAGCAACAAATCAGCATTTCTCTCTCTCTCCCCCCTTCTTCTCTCCTTCTAAAATAAATAAATAAATATTTAAATAAAAAAATAGAAAAAAAAAAGAATCAAAGAGCTGAAAATTTATGGAACTGGACTGAGGTGTTACATATGGGACCCGCTAACCAACAGGAAAAGGAAGCTGCATGTAACAAATTTCAGAGCAGTAAAACATTTCATTTTTAATCCCAACAAATTGAGACTTTTCTCTAACCTAGATATACTTACTCTTATTTCTTTAGTTGTATGGAATCCATTATATTTTTAAGATAACTTTTAAAAATAAGGACTATTAATGGGAATTATTTTTTAAATAAATCTTCTTATATTACTGTGTACTAAATTGAGGGTGGAGCATGAAACACATGTACAGAAGTGATAATCATGGACTGAGAACTTCATAGCAACATACTTCTGTACCAGCTTCTTTGTGGAATTTTCAATTTGTCAACCACCAATTCCAAACCTAGCTGAGATTGTGGCATGCTTCAGGGGCCATGATTTTCCACCCCCCCAAAAAAAGCTAATAGAATTTAATAGATGAGTTTAACAAGGTTGAAATGTTAATATACTAGCAACAATTAGAAAAGGAAAAATTTAAAGCACCATTTACAACAGCATATAAAATATTAAATATTTAAAAGTAAATCTAACAAAGGAAGTGCAAGACCTGTATGCTGAAAACTACTAAATGTTGCCAAGAGAAATTAAAGTCTTAAATAAAGGAGACAGATATCATGTTCATAATTCACAGACATCAATATAGTTATGATGCCAATTCTCCCCAAATTGATTTATAGATTCAATGTGATCTCAATCACAATTCCAGGAGGATTTTTTAAAGAAACTGACATGCTGATACTGAAATGGATATGAAAATACAAAACAACTTTGAAAAAGGAGACAAAGGGCTTATGTTGCCAGACTTCAAAACATTTTATGAACCCACATTAATCAAAACAGTGTAGGATTGATATAAAAACAGACAAAACAATGAATGTATTAGAATAGATCAAAAACCCAAATATCTATGATTATTGACAAAAGTTCAAGGCAATTCAAAAGAGAAAGATAATCTTTTCAATAAATGATACTGGAAAAACTGGATAGCCATATGTATAAAAATTAACCTCAATTATTACTTCATATCATACACAAAAATGAAATCAAAATGCTAAGTCTAAATATAAGATCTGAAACTATAAAACTATAACGAAACAGAAAAAAATCTTCATGACATTAGTTTGGCAGATTTCTTTAATAAAATATCACATACACATACACATAAAGAATCAATAAATTGAATTTCAAAAACACTATTTTAAAAAGCAGAAGTTAAGCAGCAGATTGGGAGAAAATCTTTGCGAAGCATATGAGATCTGTCCAGAAAAAGTCCAGCCATTGTTAATATAATGAGAATGGTTTGCATGACATCGATGTAACCTGGCAGCCAAGGAGAGTGGACTGGAATGCACATGAGTGAACAATGATGAGTTCACTGTACTAGACAGTGGGAGCAGTAGACCCTGTTGAATGAGCATGTGTACTGTGTGGTCATGGCACTCAAAATGACTGAGCAAGCTGAGCAATGAATCTGCATCAAATGTTGTGTTAAGCTTGAACATTCCTCCAAGGAAACTATTTGGATGATTCAGAAGGCCACAGCTACCGGCAACTGGTGGTTGGCAGCTTCATCACGACAATGCACTCACTCATGCATCACATCTCATGCAGAATTTTTCAGTGAAACATAAAAGCACCCAGGTGATTCAGCCTACCTACAGTCCAGATTTGCCACCCTGTGACTTCAGGCTCTTCCCAAAACTAAATCAGCTTTAAAAGGGCAGAGATTTCAGAACATCGATGAAATTCAGGAAAATACAATGGGACAGCTGATGGTGACTGGGAGAACTGTGTGAGGTCCCAAGGTACCTACCTTGAAAGGGACTGAGGCATCATTGTCCTATGTACAATGCTTCTTGCATCTTGTATATTCTTAAATAAATGTTTCATATTACATGGCTGGATACCTTCTGGACAGATCTCATATAACCCCTGAAGAACTGGTATTTGGAATATATAAAGGATGCTTACAACAACATGAAACGGGTGAAATAGGTGAACACACACTTTACCAATGAAGCTGTACAGAGAGAAAGTAAGCACATAAAGAGATGTTCAACAACGTTAGTCACCAGGGCAATTAGTCCAAAACAACACCACGTAAGGTATCAGTGCACTCCATTAGAATGGCTAAAATTTAACATACTGAAAATACTGAGTGTTTTCAAAAATGTGGAAAAACTGGAAATCTCATATACTACTGGTGGAAATGTAAAATGTTTCAACCTCTTTGGAAAACAGTTTCTAAAACAGTAAACATAGACCTTACTATATGACCTAGCCATTCCACTCCTAGATATTTATCCAAAAGAAATGAAATCACATATCCACACAAAGACATAAATGAACGTTCATAGTAGCTGTACTTGTTATAGCCAAAAACTGGAAGCCAGCTAACCGTCCATCTATAGGTAAGTAGATAAAAACTGTGGTATATTCTTGCAGTGGAATACTACTCAGCAATATAAAGAAATGAACTACAGATACACATAACAACATGGAGGAATCTAGAAATAATTATTCTGAGTGAAAAAAGCCAAAATAAAACAAGATTTCAATTATATAAAATGCTCAAAAATGCAAACTAATCTTTACTGACAGAAAGCAATGGTTGCCTGAGGGTAGTGGAGGAACATGAGGAAATCTTTGCAAGTGATAATTATACTCATAACTTGATTTTGCTGATGGTTTCACAGGTACATAAAAATATATACTATTTATGTATCTTAGTATATATATATTTATGTCTTAATTTTTCACTCCTGACTGTCATCTATGGATGTTAGAATTCTGGATGCTTTATTTTCTTTTTTATATTTTTTTATATTCCAGGTTTTCCATAATGATCATATAATCCTTTTATAATAAAAATACTATCTTTAAAATAAATGTTTAATGAAAAGACTAATTTGAAAGACCTTATAAATACTATAAACATTATAAGTATCAAATGCTTAATATATAGGATGGATACCAAAAGGAAATTTGTGCCTAGATATTGACGTGGCTATAGAAAAGATTTCAGAAGAAGTCAGCTAATCCAGAGAAAAGGGAATGAAGGAGAGCTTAGCAAGTAATTAATTTTCTTTAATAATGCTCTCAATTCAGCTTTGATATCATCTACCACAAACCTTTACCTTCTCCTCATATAGCATAATTATGAGGGAATAGAGGTTATTCTGCTGCACCAGAGTAAGTCAAAGCAGCCTCTTGTGATTTACCCCTGAAAATCCAGGGTGCAACAGGGATTAGTCAAACAACTGCAGTCTTTGTTATTTGTGCACTATTCTGATGGGTACCGAGGGATGGCAAGGACAGTCTGACCTTCACAGCAGCAACAGGCAGGCTTTAAAATCAAGTAGCAGTGCCCCGCTGCTCGCGACTCTGGAGTGCATGAAAAATCTTCATTAACCTCTTGAAATAATATCACCCTTTGCAGACACTGTTGCTTTTCTAAACCTATTTTCATTCTCAAGTATTGCCTGCAGACACAGCACAAACTTAATGACTCTGAATCAATTCACCTTTGAAGAAAGTTCTGGTTCCATGAGATCCCACAAATTTCCCAAGAAAAAGAGGGACACCTTATAGAGAGCTGCAGATGCTGAATCATTAAAGGTGGGCGGGATCCACCCACAGCCTCTTGGACCCAGGGATTCCTCTTCTCATCTACGTCGGCATGTTCCTGGTTACCATCACAAGGCAGATGTATGTGGAAGGGATGGGAGCAAGACCACGGACCTC
>PVKM010040756.1:0-13369 GCA_004027735.1 Carollia perspicillata
CCCACCTCCCTCCCATTTCCACCCCCCTCAAATTTTGTCCACATGTCCTTTATATTTGTTCCTGTGACCCCTTCCCCTTTCCCCTGAAATTCCCTCCCCTCTCCCCTCTAGTTACTGTCATCCCATTTTCTATTTCAATGTATTTGGTTATATTTCGCTTGCTTGTTTGTTTAGTTGCTTAAGTTCCTGTTAAAGGTGAGATCATATGGTATTTGTCTTTTACCACCTGGCTTATTTCACTTAGCATAATGCTTTCCAGTTCCATCTATGCTATTGCATAGGGTAGGAGCTTCTTCTTTTTTTCTGCCACATAGAATTCCATTGTGTATATGTACCATGGTTTTTTGATCCATTCATTTACTGATGGGCACCTAGGTTGCTTCCAACACTTGGCTATTGTAAATTGTGCTGCTATGAACATTGGGGTGCATAGGTTCTTTTGGATTGGTGTTTCAGGATTCTTTGGATATAATCCTAGCAGTGGAATTGCTGGGTCAAAAGGCAGTTCCATTTTTAGTTTTTTTAGAAAATTCCATACTGTTTTCCATTGTGGTTGTACCAGTCTGCAATCCCACCAGCAGTGAACCAGGGTCCCCTTTTCTTCACAACCTCTCCAACACTTGTTTGTTGCTTTGTTTATGATGGCCATTCTTACCGGTGTCAAGTGGTATCTCATTGTGGTTTTAATTTGCATTTCTCTGATGGCTAGCGATATTGAGCATCTTTTCATATGTCTCTGAATCCTCTGGATGTCCTCCTTAGGGAAATGCCTGTCCAAATCCTTTGCCCATTTTTTAATTGGGTTGCTTGTCTTCTTGGAGTGGAGTGGTGTAAGTTCTTTGTATATTTTGGAGATTAAACCCTTGTCTGAGGTATCATTGGCAAATATGTTTTTCCATATAGTTGGGTCTCTTTTTATTTTAATGCTATTTTCTTTAGCTGTGCAGAAGCTTTTTATTTTAATGAGATCCCATTTGTTTATTTTTTCCTTTATATCCCTTGCTCTGGGGGACATACCAGTAAAAATGTTGCTGCGTGAGATATCTAAGATTTTTCTGCCTATGTTCTCCTCTAGGATTTTAATGGTGTCATGACTTATATTTAAGTATTTTATTCGTCTTGAATTTATTTTTCTGTATGGTGTAAGTTGGTGCTCGAGTTTCACTTTTTTTCATGTAGCTGTCCAGTTCTCCCAACACTGTTTGTTGAAGAGACTATTTTTACTCCATTTTATGGTGTTGCCCCCTTTGTTGAATATTAACTGACTCTAGTGACTTGGATTTATTTCTGGGCTCTCTGTTCTTTTCCATTGGTCTGAGTGCCTGTTTTTATGCCAGTACTAGGCTGTTTTGATTACAGTGGCCTTGTAATACAGTTTGGTATCAGGTATTGTGATCCCTCCTACATTGTTTTTCTTTCTCAAAATTGCAGCTGCTATTCGGGGTCATTTATGGTTCCATATAAACTTTTGAAGTGTTTGTTCTATGTCTGTGAAATATGCCATTGGTACTTTGATAGGTATTGCATTGAATCTGTCAATTGCTTTGGGTAATATGGACATTTTGATGATGTTAATTCTTCCGATCCATGAACACAGCATATGTTTTTATTTGTTTGTGTCTTCCTTAATTTCTTTCTTCAGTGCAGTGTAGTTTTCTGAGTACAGGTCTTTTACCTCCTTGGTTAGGTTTATTCCTAGGTATTTTATTTTTCTTTTTGCTATATCAAATGGGATTTTTTTCTTGATTTCTGCTTCTGCTGTTTCATTGTTGGTGTACAAAAATGCCTTTGGTTTCTGGATATTGACTTTGTGTCCTGCTGTTTTGCCAAATTCATTTATTAGGTTGAGCAGTTTTTGGGTAGAGTCTATAGGATATTCCATGTACACTATCATATCATCTGCAAACAATGACAGTTTTGTTTCCTCCTTTCCGATTTGGATGCCTTTTATTTCCTTTTATTGTCTATCTTGCTCTTTTTCTTCTCCTTCTGGCACTTCTTTGAAGTGAATGTTGGACCTCTTGAAGTTGTCCCAGAGGCTTTGTATACTATCATTTTTTTTCAATTCTTTTTCTTATTGTTGTTCTGCATGGTTGTTTTTTGCTTCCTTATGTTCCACATCATTGCTCTCATTCTCAGCTTCATTCATTCTACTGTTGTTTCTCTGTAAATTGTTCTTTATTTCAATTAGTAAATCCTTAATTTCTGACTGGTTTTTTATTATGCTGCTGTGGTTCTCACTGAGTTCCTTGAGCATCCTCATAACCAGAGTTTTGAATTCTCCATTTGATAGATTGCTTATCTACATTTCATTTATCTCTTTATCTGGAGTTTTGATCTGTTCTTTTATTTGAGCCATGTTTCTTTTTTCCTCATATTGGCCACCTTCCTGTGTTTGTTTCTATGTATTAGGTAGAGGTGTGTTGACTCTGTGTCTTAGTAGTGTGGCCTAATGTAGGTGTCCTTTAGGGTCCAGTGGCACAGCCTACCCTATCACCCAAGCTGGGTACTCGGGATGTACCCTTTGTGGGGGCTAAGTATACCCTTCTCTGGTAGTTGAGCCATGGTTGCTGTTGGCAGATAAATGAGAGGGATTTACTCAGGCCAGTCAGCTGCAAGGACTGGCTGTGACCACTTACCACCAACCTTCACATTCCATTGATGATCAGCTCTGCAGGGGCAGGGTGGTGGTGCCCTGACATGGTCTGTAGCTGTCCACTGGGTGAATTGGCCCTGGGGTTCCCTGGGTGGTACAGGCCAAGGTCAGCTTGCGACTGTATTTCACCTGGGGCAACCTGCCTGAGCTGTAAAGCAATCTGAGATGGCTGCTACTTGTACTGGCCTTGGAGATTCCCAGGTGATGCCAAACTGTGCATCTAATCTGGCTGCCACTAGGACTCACTGAAGCCAGCTGTTCCTTGTTTGATACAATTTAGGAGGCAAGACCAGCCATTCTTATGGAAAAGCAGTTTGGGTGGGCCTATAAGTTGGGTGGGGGTAGAGCCTCTGTGGATCTCCAAGGTGAGTCACACAGTGTTAGCCAGGTTGATGGAGTCTCAGATATGGCACCAGTGTACTGGCTCTGTGATGCAGGGCAGGCTCAGCAAAGGATCAATGGCCTCTGCTCACCCTGATGCCAGACACTTCAGTCTCTCTCTTTATACCACTGGTGCCCTTCAAACTGCCACCCTAGTGCTGGAGCTCAGAGGGAGCCAGTCTGAGAAGGTGAGTCTGTGTGTCGGTTCCCCAAGAGGAGCTGCTTAGTGCTCCAGCAGCCTCCTCCATTGATTCAATCCCCATTGGTTTTTGCAGCCAGAAGTTGTAGGAATTTATCTTCCTGGCATTGGATTTCTGTTCTCGGGGACCAGGTGTGGGCCAAAACTACCAGCGCCCAAGATATCTGTATGGTAAATGAAGATAGTGTGGCTCCTCACCCACATGTCTGGGTAACTAAGATAAGCAGTGTTTCCATAGCCTTGAGACTGGGACTGATAAAGAGTATTCCCATAGCCTTTAATGGGCCTGCATGTGCAGAATCATGCTTTGTTATACAGTATCTTGGCATTCTGCCAGCTTTGTGTACATTTAGTATATAAAGGAGTTGGGGCTTCTGCTGTGTGACATGTGGCTTGCCGTGAGTGTGGATTGCCCACCCTTAAATAAAGGTATGTCTGGCATCCCAACAGCTTCATGCATTTTCTACCGTCTGCCTGAATCCCAAGTGAACCTGCCTGACCATGACAGGCTGCAAGACAATTGATGTCATTGACAGGATTTATTGCAGTAAGGTACGAATATGGAGGAGCCAGTAGCAGAACCTCGATGGGTAGCTGGTCACTAGGATGGAAAATCTGGTAGCTATTCTTCTGGTAATATGGGCTCCACCCCGGGAGTGGCCTAATGTGAGTGGTGCACCTGACACGATAGATAAGACCTTGCCGGCAGTTAGGGAAGCCCTAAAAAAGCCCAGTCCCTGTGTGGCTGTGAGGGTTGTGGGCTTGGTCTTTCTTTCAACTTTGTGAGCTGAGATGGACACTAGGCTTCATGTCACAGTGAAGCTATGTGAACTCCAAGGGAGAGAAGCAGCCCTGGAAGCCAGAATCAGCACCTTGGAGGAAGATCTCCAAGTGGTAGAGCTGCGACAATCCTCCTTCCCAGTTGTAGTAGACTAATTGGATTTGGAGGAGGATGACAGTGAGGAACAGAGGTACCAGAAGGCCTGCCAAGTGGTGTTACAGAAAATGAAGTCCCAGCAGCCCCTGGTACCTGGGGGAGATTTGCTGGTCCTGCCCAGGTGGTGGGACGTATCTCCCACCATCCTTACACACAAGCTGAACTGGTCGATCTTATGAATCAGTTTTACCAGCAAGCTGGGGAACCCTTACCAGCATGGTTCTTATGCCTGTGGGTTTTAGAGGTGGACAGCATCACGTGCACTGATACCGAGAGGGAAAAGTTAGCTTCCATCATGACTATCCCCTCTCTGCACCACTGGCTACAGAACAGCCAGTGGTAAGTTAGGTGGTATGGCTTGCATTTGCTGTTGGAGTGGGTCACGGCAGCTATCTGGATAGTCTGGGTGAATGCAGGAGATGGGCCAGACACTGTGAGCAGGTGGCAGTCCTTTGTGGACTTAGTGCAAATCCTGCGGGAGTTGGGCATGCTCTAGGCTATGTGTGATCCCAATACCCAGGGCCCTGATGCTGAATGTTTTACAGCAGGGATACAGGATCTTGTGCAGCAGTATACTCCTCCGACTTTGTTTGGATCTTTCATGGGGCTTTTGACACTGTATGTTGGCTGTCACAATAACATCACCATGGTGGTAGTCAGTCTGGGACAGGTGGAGTCTCACCTCCAGCAAAAAGCAATTTGGGCAGTAACTCTTAAGTCCTTTTGTTTCTTGGTCAAACAGTGTCCCCATGCAGGTGACCATAACACAACTATGGTCAGATCTTTTAGGGCCTGGAGTAGATCACACAAAACTTGATAGGAAGCTGAATGCTTACCTATTAGAGCTCTGGAAGCAGCTGTGAGCTGACCAATGCTTTCTGAGGCTCCAGAAGAAGAAGGTGGTGTGTAAGAAGCCCAGGGATGTGAACTGAGAAGCTTGTCCAGTCTGGCTGGAAGATCACTTGGCTGTGTCAACCACCCAAGCAGAGGGAAAAGATATCCTTTGGACATTTGAATAGGAGGCAGGCCAAGGAACACGTACAGGGGACAGGTGGGGACCAGAGACCACATGTTGAATTGGCTATCCATTCATCCCCTATAAATGTCCAGTGGGTCTTGGTCCTAGTGGACACAGGAACTGAATGTATCCTCCTACACAGAAACTCTGAGAAGTTTTCTGGGCCTGAAGTCTCTATTGATGTTTATGGGGGACATGGTGTGAGGGTGAAGTCTGTGCAGCTCTCTCTGGGTATTGGGTGTTTGCCCCCCCATGAATACACTGTTTATATCTCACCCATTCCTGAGTATATCCTGGGTATTGATGTGCTCCAGGGACTATGGCCACACACAACCACAGAAAGTTTCGTTTGTGGGTATGGGTGGTAAAGGCCATTCTCCAGGGACACATTGAACATTCCCCCCATACAACTGCCACCCCACAATGGGTAACATCAGTGAAACAATATTTGGGGACATGAGGAAATTATAACAACTATAGGAGAGTTGGAAAAAGTGGGGATAATTAGGGCCACTCAGAGTCCCTTTAATTCACCTATGTGGCCAGTGGGGAAACCAGATGGCACATGGAGAATGACAGTAGATTACTGGCAGCTCAATAAGATCATTCCTACAATGCAGTGGTCCCTTCTGTGGTGGACGTGGTGGACTGTTTAACTAATGAGCTGGGAATTTGCCACTTTGTAGCTGATCTAACAAATCCCTTTTTCTCCATTGATATTGCTCTGGAGAGTCAAGATCAGTTTGCCTTCATCTAGGAGGGCCAATAGTGGACTTTCACAGTGCTCCCTTGAGGGTTCCTTGCACAGCCTGTCACGGACTTGTGGTGGAGGACCTGGCTAAGTGGGCATGGCCTGCAGGAGTGTGTTTATTCCACTACATTGATGACATGTGTGTTCTTCCATGGGTCCAGTGTCTTTGGGACTCTTGGAGCTTCCTGGACTTCTGGGAAGTCTATTTCCCTCACCAGATTGGGGAAGTTTTCCTTCATTATTTGTTCAAATAAGTTTTCAATTTCTTGCTCCTCTTCTCTGCTTCTGGCACCTTCATGATTCAGATGTTAGAATGTTTTAAAGTTGTCCCAGAGTTTCCTAAATCTCTCCTCATTTTAAAAAATTTTTATTTCTTCATTCTGGTCTGGTTTAATGTTTATTTCTTCTCTTTGCTCTAGATCATTGATTTCAGTCCTGGTTTCCTTCCTGTCACTGTTGTTTCCCTGTGTATTTTTCTTTAGTTCACTTTTTATAGCCTTCATTTCTTTTATTTTGTGGTGTTTAGTCAACCATTTCTATGAGCATCCTGACTACCAGTATTTTGAAATGTGCATCTGATAGGTTGTCTATCTCCTCATTGCTTAGTTGTTTTTCTGAAGTTTTGATATGTTCTTTCATTTAGGGCATATTTTTTTTGTCTTGAAATCCTGTTAAAGTGTAAGGGTCAGAGCTTTAGGTATTTACCAGGGCTGGGCAACCAACTTCGCTGCATTGTGGCACTTTATGTGGGGAAGGAGCCTGAGAGGGAACACTTGCTTAGGTTGCTCAGCTCTCCCGCCAGTTTTAGTCACTTCCCCCGCTACCCATAAGTGAATCGTGCCCTTCTGGTGCTTATTCCCAGGTGAGCGGGCTTGTGTACTTTCTAGAACCCCACTGGGCCTGTCCAAAGGATTCTCCTGTGAGACTGGCAGTTTCTGTATACCAAAATCCCCACAGGTTTTTACATTCAGAGGTTTTGAAGCTTTTATTTCTCAGTGCTAATACCTTGTGTTGTGTGGTCTGTTTCATTCCCCAGTTGTTTCTCCTGGTTCATCTACATATGAATGTGGGACCACTTGCTCCACCATCTACTGTCTTGCCTTCCCAGTCTAGCAGTTTCTGCCTTGCCACGTGTCCTCTACATGCTGGCTGACTATCTCTGACCCTGATACCAGTTTGGGTGAATGTTTCTTCTTTAACTCAGTTGTTGGACTTCGATACAGTTCCATTTCCTGGTTGTTTTTTGTTTTTTTCAGTTAGTTATGATCCTGTTTATGCTTGTGTGAGGAAGCTCTAGAATTTTTTAATAGTTTCAGTATCTTTGGTAAAATACTCCTTTTGTTTATCAATATTTTCCTCAGC
Source organism: Carollia perspicillata (assembly GCA_004027735.1). Taxonomy (NCBI): domain Eukaryota; kingdom Metazoa; phylum Chordata; class Mammalia; order Chiroptera; family Phyllostomidae; genus Carollia; species Carollia perspicillata. The sequence goes on from PVKM010040756.1 coordinate 7,305, forward strand.
TCATTGAACTGGCTTTCTGAGTTGGCTTTTATCTTGTTGAGCTTCTTCATAACTGCAATCTTAAATTCTCTGTCGCTTACATCACAGTTTTCCATGACTTTGAATTTGGTTTCTGGAGATTTTTCATTTTATTTCTATGGTCCCATGTTATCTTGGTTGCTCATAGTATTTGGTGGATTGTTTTTGTGCATGTGTATTTGATGGAGTGATCTCTCTTCTTGTTTAGATAATATTTTGTTCTCAATAATTAAGCAGGTTGATAGCTGGTTTCTTGTTTTCCAGGAGATGGTGCTATAGGACAAATTTTCGCTGTCTCTTTCCTGTACTGTTTGTGCCTCTTGGATGACAATAGAGCTGTGTCACTTAGGGGTGGGGTGGGGGAAATGGTGTGAGGGAAAATGAAGACAACTGTACTTGAACAACAATAAAATAAAAAAAGGAACTGAATGTGACCACACTCTCAAACCAGAAGACATTAATAAACACTAATGTTAGGTATTTATTCCCCACATATTTATTCTGACTCTTGAAAACAGCAACATATCTGAAAGTTGGAAAGCTCTCATCATCCAAGAAAGCAGGATTATTATCCTGAGAATGTTCATTTTGAATAACTTTAATATTCTAACAAATTCAATGTTTTCCTCTTAGTCTAATGGTGCACTGTCTGCTATGGTATTGGCTAGCCTCATGGCACAGTATTCATTTAACCACACATGGATAGTAAGCACTAGAAATGTGGTAGTTCAAACTGACCTATGCTGCACATATAGAATAAAAGCTGGTATTCATAAACTTAATACAAAATAAGAATGTAAAATATATTACTAATAATTTTTATATTGCTTACATGTTGAATTATAATATTTTGGACATACTGGGTTAAATAAAGTGTATTATTAAAATTTTAAAAAATGCTGTGTATCCACTGAAGTGGTGGGTATTTTTTTTTTTTTTTTTTTGACCAGTTCACCTTTGTTGCAGAGCATCACTACTGTGGTGGGGGAATGTGAGTTCCCAGAACTGTCTCTATTTTAGTAAGAGTCACTGGTGCATCTGTGCCTTGGAAGTATTTCCACTACCTCTACCTGGATGGATGGGGCAAGGTTGGGGGTGGGGGAGCAATAAGTGCACAATGTCGCAGCTCCGCCACTTTGGCAGCAATAGCTGTCAGCACCACTGTGCTGTTTGCGGTTTCCCAGCACTTTTTTTTTTCCATGCTCTGTTATGACAGGTGAGGCAAGGGAGGCAAGTTTGCAATTTTGCAGCTGAGCAAATCTTTACCTAGATTTCTTGAGATGAAGGTTCCAAAACCATCTCATATTCAATACGTCCATTAGAACTCACCTACTCACTCAACTTCTCACTATGATTCTGGATCTGTATTCTCAGTCTTAGTGAATTTCAACACCAACACTGCTGTAGCAAAATATATATGTATAAAAGAAAAAAAAAGAAATCCTGTAATCATTCACCCAAGTTTCTTCACTCAACATCTCTTTAGGGAGTTTGTTTCTTTCCATCTCCACTGACACTAAATATCAATCAACATCACTTTAATTTTGTATGCTGTGTCATCCCACCTATTGTTACCTTCTCTGGGCCTTCTGCACAATACTTCCTGAGTGAACTCTGCAGTAACTCTGCAGAATACTTCCAGTGACTCTGCATCATTTATAGGATAAAACTCTTCTTCATTTGTGACATACAAAGTCATGTGTAAACCCCATCCTTTCCAGAAATATCACTCACAATACCCCTACTTGCACTTAATGCCCCACTCTTGTGTTCCCTGACTTAACTTATTCTATTTTGTACTTCTCCATGTGCTACTCTTCTATGGGGCAGGTCCTCTTTAACCATTGCCTTTATTTGTTCAAAACTCATGTAAGACAGTATGTCTTCTGGGAAAGCCTCTCTGAGACCCTAGTTCTAACTGATATGCTCCTATTCCACTCATTGTTATTTGAGTTTATGCACAGCCCTCCTTCAGTAAATGTTGGACACTGTCAGAATGTATTCACTAATGCTTTTAAAAAAATTTAAGCCTAATATAGAGTGAGAGAATGGATGATTTAATTAAATAATAAGATTAAATATATTAAAAATAAAGAGGGAAATATAGCAGTCAGAAAAGAACATGCCTGAGGAGGTGTCATTTGAGCAAAGTCCTAAATAAAATGGGGTGCAGAGCTGTGTGTGGGGAAAAGATGGTATGAAAGTCTATGATAGGAATGAGCCCATGTTTTCATGGAACATAAAGAAAGTTAGTGCGGTGGAGTGGAATGAACAATGGTGTCATAAGATTAAGTTAATGGGGAGTAGGACCCAGGGGACAGGTTGAAGAATGTAGATGTTATTCTGTGTGTAATGAAAAGCCATTAGAGATTTTTTGAGCAGGGAAAAGATGTGACCAGATTTATATATTTAAAAGATAACCTCTTGCTGCTGTGTGGAGACTAGTTGTAGAAGTATAAAAGTGGAGTTAAGAGATGACTGATGTAAAGCCAGCGAAGAAATGGTGGTGGCCTGATGCTGGTGGAGGTGGAGCAAAAGGATCAGTTTTAGGATATATTTTAAAATTAAAAAATGGTAGGGACTTGCTGATGAACTGAATTTGTTGTGTGAGACAAAAGATAAATTAAAGGTAGGTCTTCAGTTTTATTTTTATTTTATTTTTCCAATAGGCTTAATGTACTTTATTTTTCTTATATAAAACTATGTGGTGGTCACAGCTGGAGCCTGGGTCCTCTGCACAGACCCTTTGGTGGATCGTTACAAGATGGTCAGTGAATTCCTGATAGGGACACTTGGTGAGCAAGGTATCTTTCCAGAGGTCAGGATGAGATAGCTATGGGCCTTAGAGATGTCATCAAAGGTGGCCTTGTTCCAGACATAAACAATTTGTTTTAAGTTGCATGCCATTTTGAGTAATGTGATGAAATCTCTCTCTTTATACTGTCTGGGACATCAATCACACCCTTTTCCAGCATATCCATAATTTATATGCTAGTTGCCATTTAGTCACTTAGTAGCTGTATTGTCAGAAGGTCAATAGTAGTAGCCTAATGTTATGTCACAAGGCCTATATCATTCACCTCACATCATCTCATCACATGGCATTCTGTCATCTCACATCATCATAAGAAAGGGGAGTATAGTACAATATTTTGAGAGGGAGACCATATTCACATAACTTTAATACAGTATATTGTTATAACAGTTTTATTTTATTATTAGCTATTATTAATTGCTTACTGTGCCTAATTTATAAATTAACATTATCATAGGTATGTATGCATAGGAAAAATAGTATAAATAGCTTTCAGTACTATTCACAGTTTCAGACATCTCCTGGGGGTCTTGGAACATACCTCCAGTATGTGAGGAGAGATACTGTAAACACACATGCACAGACACACACTTTTGATTATGAGACAATCTGCCCCATGAGAAACAGTATGCCACACTCCTAGAACTGCATGGATATGTAGCATTCACTTTGTCCCTAATACATAGGAGCTTTGCCCATTAACTGTTGATATATATAATATCTTTGCTAACTGTTGGTGTGATAAGCATTTAGTTTTATAGTTTTTTAATAGCCACTCATTTATTATAAACATTTGTGCTGCTTGCTATATCACTAAAATAAGAGAATAAATTTACTTTTGAGATTTTTATCATTGTTTTAATGTACACATGTATTATGACTCATGAGCTCTTGTTGATATTAAGTGTCCTGTGAACAAATAACTTTAGGATGTATAATTGATGAGTCCTGTAAATATTAATCCTTTTGATACTTGTAAGAGATGGAGATGAAAACCGCATATGAAAATTAGTTGATAACACTTGAAACTGAGTGATTAGTTTATAAAGTGATGTTTTATTTTTCTGTCTGGTATCTTCTATTTGAAATTTTCCATAATAAAAAGATTTAAAGAAAATGAAGAAAGATAAATGAACTTTTATTGAGTAAAAGGAGTATTTCATCAGATTCCCCAAAATTAGCACCTAGTGGTGGATGTTCAAAATAATGAAGTATCAAAGGACATTAACAAATCAAGACTAGCTTTTGCAATGTTTTGGGAGTTGTATAGGCTCAGAGCTTTGGGAAGAAAACTCATGTAAATGAGTCAGAGTACTCATAGGTACATGGGGATCAATTGGTGACCCAGGAAAACTCTGAGCTAAAATTTGTACGGGGAATGTTCCCCAGAACTCAGAGAAACCCATGATTAGCTTTTGTCTGGTAGCACAGTACATTAACTTGTTTTCAACAGTAAGGCAGTCTGCCACCACTGAAAACTAAGAGGGCCTGCAAAAGAACAAAGTGTTTTAATATTCCAAAATGATGTGCACTAGTATCTCATATAACAGTCAAACTTACAGTAACAGAAAGTAGAATGGTGGTGGCCAAGGACTGGAGGGAGGGACAGGTAGGGACTTGCTGTTCCATAGGTATAAATGAATGTTTTAGACATCTGCTGTTCAGTATTGTATCTATAGATAACAATACTGTATTCAACACTTAGAAATTTGTTAAGAGGCTGAATGTTTCTTTTTAACTTGTTGGTTGTTGGACTTCCATGCAGTTTGATTTTCTAGCAATTCTGGTTGGTTATTGCAAAAGAAAGGAAGAAGGCTATACAAAGTGAAATAAAGGGAACCAACATATATAGGGAACAATATATAGGGAACCAACAGTGAAGGGAAGGAAGCTGAGACTCAAGTCAATGATTTGGATCAGAAGGAAGAAATAAACATTCAATGAGAAAAGAATGAAGAAACACAAATACAAAATATAAGGAGAGGCTGGGGAACCTCTGGGACAACTTTAAATATTCCAATGTCTGAGTCATATGAGTGCCAGAAGGAGAAGAGCAAGAGCAAGAAATTGAAAACATATTTGAAAAAATAACGGAGAACTTACCCAATCTGGCCAAGGAACTAGACACGTAAGTCCAGGATGCTCAGAGAATCCCAAGGCAGTTGGATCCAAGATGAAAACACACCAAGACACATCATAATTAAGTTACCCAAAATTAAAGATAAGGAGAGAATCTTAAAAGCAGCAAAAGGAGGACTTACAGCCAAGATGGAGGCATAGGTAAACACACTGTGCCTCCTTGCACAACCAAAATAAGAACAACAATAATTTAGAAACAAAATAACAACCAAAACTGACAGAAAATTGAACTGTAAGGAAGTCGAACAACAAGGAGATAAAATAGACACATCCATCCAGACTAGTAAGTGGGGTGGAGTCGGGAGGCCGAGCAGAGACGGGTCTTGGCACAAAAATTGGAGGCACTGGGCATGAAAAGCACCTCTGGCCCACAGGTGGCCGCTGGCGATTGTGAAGCAGGGCACAGTGCACGCAAGGCTGCTGACGGGGCGGTCCCACGTTCTCAATGCAGGTAACTGGGGAGTGAGACAGACCGGGCAATGCAGGGCCCCAGCACCAGGAAATAAAGCCTGAAAACACCGATTGAAAACACCTGTGGGGGTTGAGATGCAGGGAGTGACTCCCAGCCTAACAGGAGAATTTGTTGGAGAGACTCACCGGGTCCTAGAGCATACACAAACCCACCCATTGGGAATCAGTGCCAGAAGGGCCCAGTTTGCTTGGGGGAATGGGTGGAGGGGTCTGGGATGTGACAGAGAGTGGGACTAATGCCATTGATCCCTCTCAGACCCCATCCCCACATACAGCGTCACAACCCAGCCACGGGGTTGCCTCGCCCTGGTGAACACCTAAGGCTCCACCTCTCATACTTAACAGGTGTGAGGAAACAAACAAAAAAAAAGACCCAAGCAAAAGAATAGATCAAAGCTCCAGAGCTAATACAACTATGTGACCAAGAGATAGCCAACCTATCAGATGCACAGTTCAAAGCACTGGTGATCAGGAGGCTCACAGAACTGGTTGATTTTGGTTGCAAATTAGATGAATAAAGGCAACACTAAGTGAAATAAAGGAAAATGCACAGGGAACCAGTAGTGATGGGAAGAAAACTGGGACTCAAATCAATGGAGTGGATCAGAAGGAAGAAAGAAAC
>PVKM010040757.1:0-13378 GCA_004027735.1 Carollia perspicillata
GGTATCAGCAATTAAGACACCAATCAAGCTGTCCACCTTCCATAAATATCCTAACCACCCCAAGTAAAACGGAGGTGATTTAGCTTAAACGTCTCTGACTCCTACCACATTCATTGCTGCTTCTCTGCCCGTTCATCTCACTCATCCAGGAATGGGGTCCTAGACACCCCTCACCTGCCAAAGCAATTCGTCATCACCTAGGATTCCTTTTCCAGTTCTTAACAGGTGAAGTGTACTTGTTCCCCGACTCTACTCCAGGTGAACAGTATGGAGCCTGGCACCGTAGGTACTCCGTAAGTGTTTGCTGAATTAACAACCTGCCTGGCTGTGGGAGCCTGAGTGCTTCATCTGCCTTGACAGTATTATATACACATGAAGGGGGAAAGGAGCAGTGTTTTCCAAACTATGGAAATGTGGATCATAATCTAGTACTGATTATAAAATCAGTTTAGTGGGTTGCAATCAGTAATGTTTTTAATGAAATGAAAAACAACACAGAATGTATTATGTACAGTAAAAGTGAATATGGTTTTATAAAATTTGTTTCTGTAATACACACACATATATAACACATACATGTGGCTGTATGTACTGGTTATGATATAAAAGGTACTTCTTACTGTGAGTCACTGTTTGAAAACCATTGCTCTACAACAGCAATTTTCAACCGGTGTGCCACAAGAATTTTTAAAATATGCAATATGTGACCACTTTGTCAGGGGCACTGATCTCTTTTCCCTTAGATTGTCCAATAAAAAATGACAACAGCCAACACAACAATAGCCGTCTGGTGTGAATGAATCAAAATGATGCCTGTTTTTGTCAGATCAGCAAAAAATATAGTTTTGGTGTGACAGAATTTTAGTAATTAGCTTATGTGTGCCATGAGATGAAAAAGGTTGAAAATCACTGCTGGACAAGAAAAGGAGTTAGCACTGATCTAGAATCAGTCCCACGGCACAAGGCAGCAGGCAATTCAATAGTTTTCCAAACAGGGTCACTGAACGCTGTTCCTGTGAAGGAGGCCCCGGTCCTTAAGTCTTTGGGAACAGACCCATAAACTGCGGGCACTTCTCCTTCCTGGCCACCCAGAATCCAACAATGTCCAGGGCAACCCATTTCCTCTCCTGCTCCTGAGAGAGCATCGGACCCAGGTTTGGAGCAACAAAATAGTGACTACTTTACACACACGGACACTGCATTTGAAGGCTACTGGGATTATGCATGGATGGATATTTTTGACACATGACATATATCGGCAAATGTAAGGTTTATGGCAAATGAAGCATTTAAATGATGATAATGGAAAGTGCAGCATACGACAAAACAAATTACAACAGATTTTGAATGTCAAACTGAAAACCTGAGCTTGACAACTCCACTTGGCATTCTACCCAAAAAACAGAGAAGTAACTGCACAGTGACACGTAACAATCGCACGTGAGAGCAAAATGGGAAAACTGGGGTTGGGGATGAAGCATTTCTAACTCCTTTGGGTCTGGGAGAGAGAGATTCTTCAGTCCGTTTCCTTGAGTCCTAATGAAGGAAATCAGCAAACCCTCCCCTCCCCCGCCCTCCCCCAGAGGAAGCAGGAAACAGGAATAAGGCTGTTTTTACTTTCTATCCATGTCTGAAGCAGCAGCATAGTGCAAAGCTGTCCGTCCCCAGTCATCTGTTTCATTAACGTTGGCCCCTGTGGTCACTAATGTCTCAATACATTGGAAATGACAATTTGCAGCTGCATAGTGCAAAGGGGTCCTGGAAAACAAACAGCAATTTGTTACTTCGTTCAGTCTGAAAAGCAGACCCATCACCGGCGCTAGCACTAACAGCAGTATACCTGGGGGTGCAGAAAGCTCTTGGTCTCTCAGAGTGTGGAGGTTTAGGGATACGCCTTCCTTTGCTTTGTAAATTGCAACTGACGCTACAGAACCAGTAGCTCCGACAAGGCCATCCACCTGCAGATCGATTCTTTCTTTCCGTTCCTCATGCCTGCCTGTCCTGGTTCAGGTCTACACTGCTGCCCAACCGGAATATTGCAGTACCACCCCTATTAGCCTCATTATTGCTAATCAAACTCCCATTGAACTTCTAGTTGCTATGAATGAAGAAGTAGGTTTTCTGAGGCCCGATGCCCACATACGACAATCCTGTCCTAAAACGTGTCTCCCTCCCCACTGAGCAAAGCCTGGATTTCTTAGTCTGAAATTGAAGACCTTCCCGAGCTGGTCCCAATCTGCCTTTACGGAGTCTCTCTCTCTCCCCTACATGAGGTCTTGACTGAGTCCAGGCGTCGTTCCCTAGCATGTCCACACTTCCCTCTACCTTTGTCCATGTTGTTTTCTTCCCTGGAGTGTCCCTTCCTGAACCACGTCCACCTGCCAAGACCCCCCTCATTCTTGAATTCCAGAAGTTCTCTTCCCCTTTTGTCTGAGGCTGTTTAGCTCCTATCTGGGCTTCTCTTGGGCACCCATCACACGTTGCCTTGATGTTAGCTATAGGTGTTGTCTTATCTTCACTGAACTGTAAGGCTGACGGGAAGAACCGTGCACAGAGAATCAGAAGCCCTGGGTTCTGATTTGGGCAAAGCTGCAGGCCGGACCCAGTCACACCCCCTACCCAGGCCTGGGCTTTGTCCTTATGTCTATAAGCACCTCTGAGCAGCTGTCTCCCAAGGTCCACTCTGTGTTTGAAATTCCACGTACACGTACACATTGTTTAGTTTCTCTGGGCTCAGTTTTCTCATCGATTAAAAAGGATAGTAATCATCTCCATGCACCTTATAGAGTTACTATGAGAAATCAAGTGGGTAACACTTAGAGAATACAGCACCTTGTGAAGCGTAAGACTGTGCAGAAATATAAAGTCATGTTTTATATCACTTATTTTTAGTCCTCCATTATGAAAAGTGTATCTGCTGTTCCTAGACAGTTTTCAGGGAATAATAACCAAACGGCATACTAGAACTAGAACTAGAACTAGAACTAGAACTAGAGAATTTCAAGTGCTATTTATCAATTTTCAAGTCCAACTATTTTCAATTTTGTAGTCAATTGAAGGGCTCTTTGACTAGTTGGTTTACTCCTTTTTGGTCCAAAACAAAAAGGAAATGATAAGTATTTTACACATTGGATTGCTTGTGTTTTTATTAACTAGGCTGAAAATTATTAGGTATCAACTGTGTGGCAGAGCCTGGAGCTCAAGAGAAAAATGGGGCTCAGTCCTTGTCCTCAGGACACCCACAGTCAGAGAGTCCGCTGGGCAGTGTGAAGCACACTGCAGTCACAGAGCACGCAGGGGGCGAGGGGCGCAGAGGGGAAGGGCCCCGTCAGAGCGGTAGGGGGCTGTCACAACATAAACCTGGAAGGATGAGCACGAGTTGTCCTCTGCAGGTTGGTAACAGAAGAAATGTGTAGCAACTTTCAGAGCCAGGGTGTGCGTGTAGGACAAGGAGTAGACAGAAGTTATGGAAAAAATAAATTCAAATTTAATTTAAGGAATAAATCTATATCCATGTATTGTGGTAATACTATGGCATGACTCAGCAATGCAAAGGACCCAATAAGGTAAGAAAAGTTCTATGACTCATTACCGGTGATGGTGATGGTGGTGGTGGTGGTGATGTGTGCGTTTAATGTTTTAAACATGTCTAAAGATTTATCCCAAGACGAAATGTTCAAGAAATATAAGAAAATGCTCTAGATCTTGTGACCACATTCTGGCTTAGGGAGGCCGAACTGCTCTAATCCGCTGCAAACAGAAGTTTCTAAACTGTATCCATGTAGAGGATTTAAAAAGACCGGAAGGAAGGAGAAGACAGACTAGACGACTGCCTCTTCTAAACAGAAGCTGCCAGAGATGCTTTCCTTGCGGCTGGGGCTTTGTTGGCGTTTCCCTACAAGAAGGGGTTTCCTCCTGGGGACAAAAACCCCCCAGCTAGCTCCCCTTCTCCCTTTTCAACCTAACGTGATTTCCAGACGCGCTGCTCCCTGCTTCTTTCATTTCGGCCCTTGAAGCGGAGTTCCCTGTTTACATACCTCCCACACTTGTCCTTTTTATGGAAATCCGCTCCACTGCTCTGCAAGAGTCTTATACATTCCACATTACTAGAAAGACAGGGGAAACATCATTAAGGTGGCGGAGGTGAACTGCTGGGCTATCTGCAGAAGCGCCATGTTCTGCAGAGTGCAGGTGGGAATCAATCCACACTTACAGCTTTAAATTCTGCTAGCACAGAAATAATCTCACCATAGTAGAGTAATGACATATGAAGGATCTAAAGTTACCAAAATTATTTTTTCAAAGCTAATAAATCAGTACCTGAATAAGCTTGATGAAACATTTTCAATTCTATGACTAAGAAATTTAATGATTATTATATGATTAAATCTTTCAGTGGTGGTTTCATCATTTATGCTCAAATTCTCTTTCAAAACCATCAAGACTTTATGAAACAAACCTCTAAATCTATAATAATTTCATGTCACCTTTAAACAGTGAGCCAGAGTGGACGAGCATTACCTTGTATCACAGAGGAATGAATTCACCAGGTTAACCATTTTTGACCCAGACTCTCCTTAATGGAAAACAAAACAGCTGCATTTCCCTGTCTTTTTAATCTAGGTGAGTGAATGTGCAGAACCAAGGCCGAAAATGATGTAATGGAGCATAGTGATCTTCCAAAGCTTCTGTGTCCTTTGCAGAGGCAGTAAATCACGTTTTGTAGAAAGCAAAGGACTCACTGAAGTGAATTTTCCCATTGAAGGGCATGCAGCTAACTAGTCATTCTAATAGGAGTTCCAGACACGAATGCCGGATGGCGTGTTGTCACTTTCTGTGCAGGTCTGATATTTTTTAAAATGTGGGCATCAAAACAGACAATCATCCATCACAGTTTCAAACTTAAAATGCTAAGAAGTATCTTAGGATTTACCGTTTTATTATCATTTACACATGAAAAATGACCTCAATAATGGTAAACCGGAGCAGAGCAGGGCTCTCCCCACCCCCATCCACCCTCTGCGGCCACCTTTCTCGGAGAACTGGCTGTTTCGGAGAACCATCTGAGACACTGTGCCCTGGTGCCGCAGGCCCATTGGTGTAAAATGCCTGTGCTCACTGAGAAGCCAAAACACCAAAGGCAGAGGCAGATCCCAGGTGTGGAGCTCATGAAGCTCATGTGATTTGGGGGAATGAGATGAGGAGAAGGAGGTTCTTTTAAAAAAATAATACAAAATCATGAATATAAAACGAGATATGACTTCGGAAGGGAACCACGCAACTAAGGGGCCCTAAAGAGCCACAGTTTATCTGCTCACCTCGGATGGACAGATAAATGGAGACGTGTTGCTGTTCCTTAAGGACTAGGGAGTTGATTAAGGACCCATGTCTCACCCAAACAAAGCTGTCAGAGAAAGTCTGTGTTTGGGTGTCGGGGTCATACATCAACAATGTATTGATCAGAGCCTTAATCTGACCACTGACAGGAAAAAGAGTATCTGATGAAAAATTCTCTTTGCAACTTAAAAAAAAAGGCAAGGATTAAATACCTTCTTTCTTATCCTTTGGGTTTGCTTAATCGTTGTTCACATTTAACCGCTATCAAGACTCAAAAATCAGTTTTGAAATAAGGACAAAAATGTCTGTAAATGAGCTTGAATTAATTCAATGTTGGATTCCCTTGATCATCACCAACCTACCAGCAACAAGAAGGGAAAACTTAAGAACAAATCTCAGGTGATTTTCTTTCGGGGTAAGGAATACCAAGGAGATGTATATTCTATAGGGTGAAAATCTACGATTAAAAAATGGAAAGAAAAGAACGCAAAGAGAATAAAACAAAAGAAAAATAATTTTCTGTATGAAATGGGCTGAAATTTTTCTTTGGAAGAACAATTCTCCCATTACTAAACACGAGTAAATCTGGAAGTACAACAGTGGTATTTGGTGACAGTAGAAATGATTCCTTCCCATTTTACTATGGAAATTGCCTTTGAATCACAGACAACTTAAGACACTTAAGATGAGTTAGTAATTAAGTCATGAAAATAACAACCAAAATTGCTAACTACTCACCCTCCTGCAGCAGCAGCATGAAGGCACGTTCTTCCAAATTTATCTGGGGTGTCTATTTCAAAGCCTGCAGACAGCACGTGCTCATTACTAAACAAGGACACTATGCTATACTTTTGTCCTAGTTAAACCACAAGAAACATTGCAGAGACAGAAAAATCAGTTAGTAGAAAAACCAGAACGCAAGCAATTGTAGTCAGAAAGAGGTTGTCATGGAAACGAATGGTAACTGCTCAAGCTTGGCGATTTTATAGGAAGAACCGTGAAGTCAAGAAGAATTTATTTTCGCATTCAGCTCTGGGTGAACCACAGCCCCATGTTTCAATCCCAGGATAGAAATTTATGAAACCAGTTTGAGATAACTAGGGCAATAGACAGACAGACAGAACACATGGAGAAAACACGGAAGGTAAAGGAGCCATCTTAACATGCCGGAATAGATATTTTCTTAACATATTACTAGCTTTCAGTTGGTTTAAGATTTGGGAAACATGCTTGCATGCAGAGATTATTTTTAAACATGCTAAAAGCAGGGAAAATGAAGCAACCATAGGTAAAGCACTTAAAGGGAAAAATGCCTCTGGAATATCTGTTGAATTAATTCATAAACAATCTTTGCCTTGCAGGTCTCTATCACCTTTGAAAGCCAGGAACTTCTTTATACATGGAGGTTGGCAGAAGCAGTGATAAGAAAGATTAGCAAAGCTCCAAACCAGAAGGAATTTCTTGGTTCCAAACAGGCCCGCATTAAAAAAATAAAAATTAAACCTAGTTGGAGGGGATCATCCGCGGTGATTTTTCAGAGCCCACCGAGTGGGATGGTAACACAACATTTTCTACTGTCAAAATGGGGGGTGGGCTTTGGCTTCTTTCCTTTGTTGAAAAATATTAAGTGCTAAGTCACCATTTTAAGCTTCAGAGATGTTTTCTCCATTGATGACAAATTTTCTGTGAGCTCTGGCCATCCCCGCCTGTCTCTCACTCTGGGTCACCCCAGCTTTGACTTTAGATAAACAGACAAGACTCTCATTCAGGGGCAGGGATACTGACATTCCAGCAGGTGTGCACCACCAAAGGACTGCTAGAGACTGTCCCCAGAGCAGGTAATGAATGACATGAAGCACAGACAGCCACTCACTCTGACCAGACACCTGACGCCACGTGGCTCACTTACAGGACACATGGAGCCTGGTCTGTGATAATGGAGCTACTTACCCGATGACAACAACTTTCTGCAGCAGTCAGAGTGAGCATTTAGGGCAGCTAAGTGTAAGGGGAACATGCTATGGATTCCACACCTGGGGAGGAAAAGACAGAGCAGTTCACGGCAACAGCTCTCAGATACGTGCAGAGGCACAGTTACCTTCCCAGAAGTCCTCTGATGAAAGCTAAACCCACAGCACCTCGCTTGGGGACTCTCAGCTAAAATAATTTTGTGATTCTTCCACTTGAGAAATCATTATACGATCATTTTCTACCTTAAAATAAGAAAGTCCCGGACCTAAATCAGAAGTAAAAACCCGTAACAATACAAGTGGATATTTTAAAGAAAATGGTTCACACAAACATATGTGACTCTTTACCTTTAAAATTAATTCCCTTTTCTTTTTTTCTTTCAGGTTAGCAATGTGATGTCTCATTCGTTCATTCATTCATTCGTCTATTCAATACTTTCTAAGTATCAGATACTATGCTAAGTGCTAGTGATAAGGCAAACTCTCAACTCTGAAAAGCAACCTGCTTTATTCTTTGAATTAATAAATGAATATTTATTATTGACCTATGATGTATCAAGCACTTTGCTAGAAGTTAGGAGTAGCCGTATTATTGAAAATAAAGTTTTATTTTTAGGTTTTTTTTAAGATTATATATATTTTTAGACAGAGGAGAAGAGTGGGGGAAAGACAGGGACAGAAACATCAACACATGATCGCCTCTCACACGCCCCGTACTGGGGGGTCTGGCCCACAACCCAGGCATGTGCCCCGACTGGGAATGGAACCAGCCACCCTTTTGTTCGAAGGGCAGTGCTCAATCCACTGAGCCACATCAGCCAGGGCAGAGAATAAAATTTCAGATCCAAATAACCACAGTTTACCTTTTGCAGGTAAAACTTCACCTCCCTAACAGACTTTCATATTGCACATTAACCCACATCAGGACACTAGTCACAAACAAAGTTGGAGATAGCAAACAGTCTCTTGCACATATTTCATAAATCTAGCAGATTTTTCCCTAACAGTATGACAGAAAGAATCTAGAAGAGCACTTTTTAGATGGCTCTCCCACCATCACACAGTCCCCAGGATGGTCCCTAAGGGACAGGCAGCCCTCTGACAGCAGCGCCCTTTGCTTCCAGCATTAAACCCCCCTCTTGCCCACCTCTCCTCAAACAAGGACCCAAAGCCGTGTGCTGAAATGTAGTTCACAATAAACAGCATCATCTGGAGATTCCAGGGTACTTACAAGCATTTATAAGGTTAGTGACCATTTCTCATAACATCTCATTACACTCAAATAACACATTTCAGATTTCGTAAACTGTCTGCACAGAACAAGCAAGTATGTCCAGTTACACCTGCAGAATAAATTACCTGTTTCTACTCTGGCACAAAGTGGCCCGTTTTCAGATTCTACACTTCATAAAAAACACATACGATTTGAACAGAAGTTTCAGATGCATGAACTTTATTTGCTATCTTAAAAGTTATTATGATGTCTGTGAATGTGTGAAAGTATATACAGATTCACATGTATTTCATGGTGTTCAGTGTTCTGCAAAATCTCAGCCTGCCAGAAACGAACCACCTCTCTGCTTCCATGAAAACTTCTTTCTGTTTATTGGCGTTTTTGTTCAGTCTTCCCTCTGTTCATTTTCTTTTCCCTATATGGAGATTTCCAACCCAGTGTATATAAGAGCCGGCATCCATCAGGAGATGCAATTTGCTCGTCTTCTGGGCAGTGTCATGTGCAAGGGAACTGCCTGTAATTGCCTCTCTCATCATTTACAAAAAAAAAAAAATCCTGAAAACCAATTGCATCAGTGGCAACTCTGATGCTCATGAAAAGAAAGAACGTGTTCGGGCAGGGGCGGGGGATGGGCAGGGAGAAGCATTTCTTTTTGTGCTGCTGTTTATATTGTCCCCTCTTGATGCCAGTGAGCAATTTCTTTTAACGTATAACATGTTTTTAAAGCTTCTTCCTAAATGGAACTTTAAGCTAATGAGATTTTAGCTAACCATTTTATTTATTTTGGGCAATTGAGGTGAAAATACATGATTAAAGATCTCTGGACATTTGCAAGAGGAAAGTGGATAGAATGTTTTCTAGGATGTCTTTAAGTTCCTGAAAAAACATGCCTGAAATCAAGGACTGACTTGCTCAAGATTTCTGTGAGTCTTCCTTATTCTTTATATATATAAATATATAAATATTAAAATATAAATACATAAAATTTTATATTATATACATAACACACACTTAGGTCTACATTATATACATGTACATTTGCATATATAACATATAACAATATATCCTATATAAGATATATACCATAAGATAAAGATCTATAGAGATATATAAAAATACATATTGATATAAATTAACATAAGCAAATGAATTAGAGAAATTAGCATCAAATTCTGTAAGAAACCAATTAGGAAAACATAAAAAGTACAAGTGGTAATATGACAGCAACAATATTGTAACATATTCCATAATCTTCATCCTCAATACTTCTAATTAAGCTTACCACTTAACACCACTGTATTTAGATAACTCAGCACACTGTGCATTAGCTAATTATGTCTCTTTTTTTTGCTGTTACTTATAAATCTGAGAAGGTAAGGGAGGAAGAACTATTCGCTACGTTCTAGCACAAAGTCTGACATATATTTGTATTCCATAGTTAATAAGAAGTCACTACCCCAGTTTTGAAAACATATTAATTTAGATTCAAGTTCCATTAGCCTTTGAACTTGAATATACTGCTATCGTTCAAATAGAAAAACTAAATATCAGGCCAAAATTGGAAAGAATGTAGAAGTGGAATTCAGAATTTCTGAGTCACTTCAGAAATAATTCTGAATTTCAAAAGAAAATTAGTTCTTCATTATTATAAAATAAGACTACTTCTAAAGGAAGGATCATAAAACCTTTAGCAGGCCTGTAAGTCTCATAAGTCACTGTCTTACAAGTCAAATAGGAAGGATCACTCTTACATCATCAGGTAGACATCCAGGAAGATCAAGAAATAAAGATGTCAGATAACACTAATCTTAACAATGCATAAATTACAGAAAAGAGGAGACCAATTCCAGTTACATTGCTATATTTATTTGACCAGTCATAAAATTAATGGAACACATTTGTATTAGCTATTTCTGATTTAGCTGCTGTCTCCTACCCAGTTACCTAAAAATAAATGAGGTCAGAATACATTGTAGACAGCTGTCAGAGGTGAGGAAAGAACTTCTTGCACCAGTAGAATATCAGTTCTTTTAAGCAGCTGCCTTGGCATCAGGGAGACACCGTCTGTCCCTTCCCACGTGTGGTCTTTTCTGCAACCTTCCTTTAAGTCATATTGTAAAGAACACTGTGGCTAAGGTGACAGGATCAGAAACTTTAAGTTTGAGTTCTAGTTTACCTACTTGCTTGCTATTAGATGTTCGGCAAGTACATAACAGTTCCCTCATCCAGAAAGATAGCGACAATGTCAATCTTACAAGGCAATGGCAAAGATTAACTGAGATAATGCATACGAAGCCCTAAACAGATGGTCTGGCCCTTGATAAGCCTTTACCATACACATCAGTATTATTATTGTCCTCGTAATTACTATTAGCTTAGTTGGACGATCAGCACTCTGTGAGTTCTGAAGTTGTAAGCAGGTCATACTCCCTTAAAATCAGGTGTGTGATTCCTCAAAAGCTAAGAATGAACGTGGTCAGCTAGCATTCCTGTTGTCTTTCTTCATTTCAAACCCTCTATTGCACTGATCTCATAATTCTGCTAGGGGGCATTGGCTTCGTTTTGCCCGCTGAGTGGATGAGACAAAAACATTGGATGATTTTTGATCATCCAATGATTTTATGATTTTTAATTCTACTGATCAACCCAAATTTTAAAAAATCAGTTTTGTATTAATTTTGTTTATGGCATTTAAGCATTTATCATGTGCCCCTAAGTTAGAGCATTTGGGTATAACTGACAACAGTGAGGCTCGGTCTTGGCTGTCTGCAACCTACAGGCACTTTCAGTGATTCCTTTTGAACAAAGCCCAAACACGAGTGTGGCTTACAAGGCCCCTTCTGGGTCTGGCTGTTGCTTAACTCGTGTGTGTTCTGGAATCGCAGTGAACTTGGGTCCATTCTTCCTGGAGGCCATGTCCTGCCCCCGGCAGTTGCACAAGCAGGTCCCTCTACCTGAAACTCTCTCATCTTTCTCCCCTGCTCTTGCAGCCCTTCTCAAACCAACCAATGCCTCTCAGAGGAGGGGGCGGGGCACGCAGTCACTGAAGATATCTTTGGGCTTTCAAGAATTCTCTATGGCAATTTTTAAACTTTTTCCTTTTGATGATAATCTAAATCAATTAGCACAAAAGCATATTTGGTTTCATCTGCACACCACCTTATCACTACATACCTCTGCAAATCCAGGGCCCGTTTGTCTTTAGGGGCCCATGGTGTGGTGGAGTACCACTTTGGATGGCAGGGGGCAGTAAGAAAAAAAATAAAGGTGGACTCAGTGGACAAATGGTGTCTGAACCTAGGGCAGGCCAATGATAATGCGGTACAGCGAGCCTTCCACAGTTCGGCAGTCACTTGCACTGATGACAAGTCCACTGTCCCACCACTTTGTGCCGCTGCACAACCTCCACTCCTGCAGTGCATGCTAAATGCTGAGGAGCAGCCACCACAGCCACCAGGACCGTAATACCATACAAATGGCGATCTAATTTTGGTAAAATGTGGACTATCACATCATTCATTACTTGGAGAGACAACTGGCCTCGTGCTTAGGAGAGACAACTGGCCTCGTGCTCCAGATCCAGACCACCAGGAATGGAGTCCCATTTCCACCCCTCGCAAGCACTGTGACCTTGGGCAGGTGACATGTACTACAACTGTAAGATCGTGGCAGTCACAGCACTTAGCCCATGGTGTTCCCATGACAGTTAAATGTCACCCTTCAGAGCAGGGCCTAGCATGGGTAAGCACTTGTAAATGTTTGCTTCCATTGATTGCCAATCTGTACAGCTCAAGTGAATGTTGTTTGCAAGTGTTTTGTAATTTTTTGGATTTATTGACATATTAGAATCAAAAGCCTAAAGAGTTTCTATCTAGTCTTAGTTTATACATATTCAAGTAACATTATAATGAAAATCATTTAAGTCCATAATTGGGTCTGCAGACTCTCAATACCATGACCTAACTAACTGCTGCTCGCTCTGGCATCTCCCTTGTCCACTGCCCCTCCTGGAAGCCCTCCCTGGCCCTGCTACATCCCAGACATGCTCCCCCGAATGTCCCAGTTGCACCTGGCCATTGTCCTGGTGTCACATTTAGTGCTTGTAATTGCTGTTAAACTCTTACCTCCAAGAGGGCAGGGACCTCTGTAACCCCAGAACCTGACAGAGGGCGGGCCACTTAACAGGCCTTCAACAGCCATCTAGTGAATAAATGGATGTCATAACAGCTACCTGCATAGCTACGACATCCCTGCAACAATTCTGCTGCAGGTGAGGTGGAAAAAGAGGGGTGAGCATAATGCGTCAGGTGGAAGAGAAATTAAAACCCTAGAGACAAGTGCCTCCAACCTCAAAAAGTGGAAGAAGAAAAACCAAAGGGCCCTGACATCACGTAAAGTTACATGATGCAAAAAGTGCTCTGACTTAGAGTTCAGAGAAGCAAAAAGAGTAACAAATGACATTCAATCAAGGCTTGAGAATAAAATTCAAATAAATTCATAAGAAAGTAATGGCCATAAAACTTGCCATATACGCATCTTTAAAAATGCACTCAGTTGTATTGGTTATGAATAGAAATGGGTTATTTTATCAGTGTTATATGTTTGTTTACTTACTTACAGGAGGAAAGGCCTGCTTTTCTCGCCATTAATAAGCTACCCTGCCTGGATCTAAAAGGAGCCCAGAGGACAGTGATGTTCGGGGAGGAGAGGCATCTTCAGTAAAGTGAATCTTCTCCATTTCTCCTCCCCCTTGTTCTGATGTTTTCCCCACAGGCCCTGCCTTTCCCCCTCATTTCTTTCCACTCCCCCCACCACACACATCAGATAATACAGCCTT
>PVKM010040758.1:0-13359 GCA_004027735.1 Carollia perspicillata
GCTTAACTCCTTGTAAACGGAAAACGGGACACTGATCATTTTGGCATGTGGTCGCATCACAACTTACTAAATTGTCACTGTAGCAAGCAAAAAAAAAAAAAAAGTGCCTATTAAAGCCAGTGTCTGGGGAAACCAGGGGACTCCTGCGTGGTGTGAGACTTATTTTTATTTCTTTATGCCTGGTGGAGCACTTACAAGAAAGCATAAACAAGCTCAGGAGTTTTTAACTCTCAGTTCAAGAGAAAGAGCTTCTACAGCAGCCATGAGAGAATCTTTCCTTTCTCGTAGCTGTAGGATATACATTGCTTAAAATCAGATGCAAACTTTAACTGTGTAGGTTGGAGAATTACCATGTAAACTGATGTCACAAATGCACAGTCTCCTTTGCAAAAGTCAAGACGGACGGGAGAAGAGAGAGTCCCAGACCTTCACAATGCAGACGTCTAAGGAAACATGGGGGAAAATGAGACTCTCGAACTCCCAAGACTCTCTGAGTCTCTTCTGAAACACACCTTCTCTTGCCAGGATACCCTACAATGGTCCCTCTGAAGCAGATGCCCTGCCCGAGGATGCCACATCCATCCCCCCTTCTTATGTCTACTCCTATAGCTGGAGTCGAATGGTCCTGGGGAGAGAGTGCAATACCTAACTAGGGGAGATCACTTATACTCCAAGATAATAGCAAGATTTAGCTAATTTACTTTGACAAAACATTGGACAATATGTGAGAATGGATGCTAAGAATGTTAGACCAAGGAAGATAGGGCCTCATTTATTATGAGCACTTCCACCAGAGATTATGCATTTATTGTGTGATTGAGTTACCCCAAATTCTCTGGAATGTAGAGAGAAAAAAAACAAAGCCTCAGAGAGATAGAAATGTTGGAGTGGAAGTGTGATGAACAACTTGTCCATCTCCCCTCACTTCCATTAATTCCCCCCAAGAAGGCCCAGAGAGCACTCCTTTCACCGGAGAATTGAGAAATAGATACCCCCCAAGTGACAGACTATGCTAGACAGTGGGTAGACAACCCAACAAGCAGGTTTCAACCTAAATGTCTTTTCCAGCAGATGCTTCCTTCACACCTCGCACCAAGTCAGGTACCCCTACTACCTGCCCCTGAAAAGCTGGGGCTTTTGTCCGTTCTGTTCATCACGATATCGCCAGCTCTTACCACACGTAGTAGGTGATCAACAGTTAACACCGATTGAATGAAGTAATAGCATCCATTACTTCTGAATTGTGTACCACACAATTTCAATTAGTTATTTGTACAAGTATTTGCTTTGTTTCTCTTCCTACTGGACTGTGAACTCTAGTAGAGACGATGTCTGCCTTAACCATGTCTACAGGCTAAGTTAGCACAATGCCTAGTACGTGACAGGCACCAACGGAACATTTATTTCATAAATGAATGAATGAGTGAATAAAGCTAAATGAAGGGGAAAACATAGGTGCTATGGAAACACATGGTTAACAGGGCATTTCAGAGAAAATGTCCCTGGGAACAAGACAGGGAGGGTTCAGCCCTGGCTGGTATAGCTCAGTGGATTGAGCACTGGCCTGTGAAGCAAAGGGTCACCAGTTCGATTCCCAGTCAGGGCACATGCCTGGGTTATAGGCCCAGTCCCTATTAGGGGACACATTGATGTTTCTCTCCCACTCTCTCTCCTTCCCTTCCCCTCTCTCTAAAAATAAATAAATAAATAAATAAATAAAATATTAAAAAAAAAAGACAGGGAGGGTTCTGGCCTGCGGGAAGAAAGGAAGCAGCACAAAAGCTCGTCTCCGCCATACACTCCATGCACCAGATGTTTTTCTCTTCCACAAAATACATCATGCTTGTTAATAGTGCCACATTCTTTGCAGCACTAAAAAATGCTCTTCTCCAGGTCTCCATCTGTGAAAAATCCAGCTCTTCAGCCAGCGTGAGGTCATGTACCACCTCTATGATGTAACAGTTCCTGATACTCCTCAGATCAAATGAATTGCTTCTTCATCTGTATTCTGTCGTGCTTGCTACTGCAACCCCTGACTGACGGGCTGACAGCACTTTGCTGCAGGCCTCTGCCTGCCCAGCGAGACTGGACGCCCTTGGAGGCAGCACTCACTAATTTAGATTTGTCTCCCCAAAATACTGGCGGAAAAAATATACTTAATACACATTTATCAAGTTGAATTGAAATGAGATCCAAGAACTGCCACAGCAGGCGTTATAAATTAAAGTATCTTGTATTCAGTGTTCACACCAAGCTCATTCCAGAGTTCTCTTTCTCTTTCCGGGTTGATTTTTCCAACTGCAATAATAATTCCTACCACCTACTTTACTGATATTTCAAAAATCAATAAAGTAATGTTGTCCAGTAATTTTGAGGTTAGAGCATAAAAGATACTCCTTTTTCACTTGTAGAAATTGTAATATCTTCCTCTTTATACTGTTAGCTTCAATGGGAGACTGGTTAATTCAGTATCTGCTTCTTTTAATGTCTCCATCTGCCCCACCCTCTCCACCTCCAATTCTCAATCTCTCTCCCCAAATAAAGATGATCTTTTGTATTTACAAGTACACCCAAGTGAAAATCTATATGCTTGTTAAATAATATACTAAAATCTTCAGCAAACATGAAAAACATTAAGCATCCTGAATACAATTAATTTAATGGAGCTAGGAAATACCATACCCTCCGTCACTAGATTTTCTGAGGTTTTGAGTACGTTTTTATCACCTTTCCACTACACAAAAATAGTACTAGCAATAAAGTGCTTGCATTAAAATACTGAGACAGGACTGAGAGTATGTTATCCCCCCAAAAACCAAGGAGGAGAGCTGCAATAGTCAAGCAGAAAGGACTACGCTTTGAAGCTCTGATTCGGGAGAAACTTGGTGTCCTCAGAAACCCTGGGAAAGGCAGGTGGCTGCAACTGTGTAACAAGGACGTGAGTGAAGCGGGATGAATTCTGCGAGGCAGCAGGGGTCAGATCGTTTGGTGCCTTGTGGGCCTGGTTGCAGATTTTATTTTCATTCCAAGTTATCGGGGAAATCTTTGAGTTTGTATTTCTAAAATGTCACTGTGGCTGTTTGGTGGGCAATGAATTGCTGGAGAATTTGACCTAAGAATAAGATAAATAAAAGTAGATTCATTCTTTCATCCAATGAATATTTGCAAAGCAACCGAAAGCCATCTCTTCACAGAACACTCTCAAGGATAGAGCATATATTGTTCCTTAATAAAAGAAGGTAGAAATCATATCTAGTATCTTTTTCCACTATGAACCATGAAATGAGAAATTGATAATAATAGGAGGAAACTGAAAAATTCACCAACACGTGAAAATGAAGCAACACGCTCCCAAACAACCAATGGATCAAGGGGGAAATCCAAAGGGAAAGCAGAGCGTATCTTGAGACAAACGAAAGCAAAAATACGATATGCTAGAACTTATGAGGCACAGTGAAAACAGTTCTAACAGGGACATTTATAGTGACGAATGACTACATTAAGAGCAAAAGAGTGAGTTCAAAAAACAGCCTAACTTTACACACCAATAAAGTAGAAAAGGAAGGAAGGAAAAAATAAAGATCTGAGCAGAAATAACCTAAAGTGCAGATGAGAAATACAATAAAAAAATCAAAGAAACTAAGGGTTAGCTTTTTGAAAAGATAAACAAATTGATAAACTTTTAGCTAGAATAACAAAGAAAAAAAGAGAGGCCCCAAAGAAGCAAAATTATAAAGGAAAGAAATACATAAATACATTACAACTGACACCACAGAAATACAAAGGAATATAAGAAGCTACTGTGAAAAATAATACACTGACACACTGGATAACCTGAAAGACATGGACACATTCCTAGAAACATACAACCTGCCAAGACTAAATCATGAAAATGCAGAACATCCGAGCAGATCAATAGCAAGTCAAGAGACTGAAGCAGAATCAAAAGACTCCCAACAAAGAAACGCCCTGCCACTGGACCAGATATCAATCCTTATCAAACTCTTCAAAAAAAATGAAGAGGAGGTAACACTTCCAAACTCATTTTGTGAAGCCAGTATTATCTTAACACCACAGCTACCATAAGAAAAGAAAACTCTAGGTCAACATCCCTGATGAATATAGATACAAAAATTCTCAACAAAATTCTAGCAAACAAAATTCAACAGCACATTCAAAGGCTCATACACGATGATCAAATGAGATTCATTTACTAAATAGATGTAGAAAAAGCAACTGAAAAAATTTAACATTCTTTCATCACAAAAACTCTCAATAAATTTGATATAAAAGGAATATACCTCAATAAAGGCTATATATGCCAAATGCACAGCTAATATCAGGCTTCATGGTAAAAGGCTGAAAGATTTTCCTCTAAGGTCAGGAACAAAGCAAGGACGCTCACTCTCACCATTCTTAGTCAATGTAGTACTGGAAGTCATAGCCAGAGGAACTAAACGAAAAAAGAACAGGTGTCTAAATCAGAGAGGAAGAAAAAATTGTCTCTGCTTGCAGATGACAGAATTTTACAAATAGAAAATGGTCAAGACTCCACCAAAAAAAATGTTAGAACTGAGAAACAAATTCACTAAAATAAGAAAATACAAAATCAGCATACAAAAATCACTTGCATTTCCAGACACTAACAACAAAATGTTTGAAAGATAAAAATCCCATTTATAACAGCATCAAAAACAATAAAATGCTTATGAATAAATTTAACCAAGGAGATGAAAGATCTGTACTCTGAAAACTGTAACACATTGATGAAAGAAATTAAAGAAGACACAAATAAATGGAAAGATATTCCACATTCATGGAGTGGAAAAATTCATATTGTTAAAATGTCCATAGTACCCAAAGCCATCTATAGATTCAATGCAATCCTACCAAAAATCTGAAGATATTTTTCACAGAAATAGAAAAAGCAATTCTAAAATTGGTATGGAACTACAAAAGATGCTGAATAGCCAAAGCAACACTAACCAAAAACAACAACAACAACAGCAACAACAACAACAAGGCTGGAGGAATCACACTACTTGATTTCAAACTATATTATAAAACTGTAGTAATCAAAACAGCATGGTACTGGCATAAAAACAGACACACAGACCAATGGAACAGAATTAAGAGCCCAGAAATACACATTAAATATCAACTAATATTTGACAGGGAGTCAAGAATACTCAATGGGGTAAAAGATAGCCTCTTCAAAAATGGTGCTGGGAAAACCAGGTAGTCACATGCAAAAGAATGAAATAGGATTTCTATCTTAGACCACTCACAAAAATTAACTCAAAATGGATTAAAGACAAATGCAAAGGACCTGAAACAGTAACAGTGCTAGGAGAAAACACAGGAGAAAGCTCCTTGATATTATTCTTGGCAATAATTTCTTACATATGACACCCAAAACACAGGCAGCAAAAGCATAAATAAACAAGTGGGACTATATTAGATTAAAAAGCTCTGCACACCAAAAGAAACAATCAACAAAACTAAGAGACAATATATGGCAAAACAAAATGGACAGGCAATATCAGATAAGTAAATATAACTCCACAGCATAATACACCAACAAATCTGACTTAAAACATGGGCACAGGACCTGAATAGGTATTTTTCCAAAGAAGATATACAGAAGGCAACTGACACATGAAAAGATCCTCAGCATAACTAATCATCAGGAAAGTGTAAATCAGTTCAGAAACAGATCTGCACAAATATGAATAAAATAGGTTTTTAACAAAGGTGCAAATAGAATTCAATGAAAAAAGTATAGTCCTTTCAAAAACTATAGTTTAAACTTCTGGCCAAGATGGAGGTGTAGGTAGACACACTGTGCCTCCTCACACAATCAGGAGAAGGACAACAACAAACCACAAACAACAAACAACAAATATAACCAGAATTGCTAGAAAATCAAACTGTATAGAAGTCCAACAACCAAGGAGTTAAAGAAGAAACATTCATTCAGACCAATAGGAGGGGCAGAGATGGGAAGCTGGGGAGGAGAGGACTTGTGGCAAGGCAGCAGCTGGTGGACTCAGCAATCTTACATTTGCATGCAGGTAAACCACGAGGAACAACTGGGGAGCAAGACAGACCATGCAACCCAGGTTTCCAGTGTGGAGGAAAAAAGCCTGAAAATCTCTGACTGTAAAATCCTATGGCAGTTGTAGTGGTGGGAGAAACTCCCAGTCTCACAGGAGTTTGGAGAAACTCACAGGGTTCTAGAATGTACACAAACCCACCAACCTGGGAATCACCACCAGAAGGGCCCAATTTGCTTGTGGGTAGCAGAGGATGTGACTGAAAGCCAGCCAAGAGCTGAGCAAGTGGCATTGTTCCCTCTCTGACCCCTCCCTAACACATAGCACCACAACACATCAAAGTGGCTTGCCCTGCCCTGGTGAATACTCAAGGCTCTGCCCCTTACAATGTAATAGGCTCACCCAGACAAAATATATGGCCCAAATGAAAGAACAGATCAAAGCTCAAAAAATAAAACTGAGTAATGAAGAGATAGCAAACTTATTAGATGCACAGTTCAAGACACTGGTAATCAGGATGCTCACAGAAATGGTTGAGTATGGTCACAAAATAGAGGAAAAAGTGGGGACTATGAAAATTTGCAGAGAACCAACAGAGATGGGAAGGAAACCAGGACTCAAATTAATGATTTGGAGCAGAAGGAAGAAATAAACATTCAACTAGAACAGAATGAAGAAACAAGAATTCAAAAAAATGAGGAGAGGCTTAGAAACCTCCAAACAACTTTAAGTGCTTCAATGTCTGAATCATAGGGGTGCCAGAAGGAGAAGAAGAAGAGTAAGAAATTGAAAACTTCTTTGAAAAAAACGTGAAACAGAATTTCCTCTATCTGGTGAAGGAAATAGACTTCTAGGAAGTCCAGGAAGCCGCAGAGTCCCAAAAGTGTTGGACCCAAGGAAGCACATACCAAGACACATCATAACTACGTTAACCAAGATTAAAGATAAGGAGAGAATACTAAAAGCAGCAAGAGAAAAGGAGACAGTTACCTACAAAGTAGTTCCCATAAGACTGCCAGCTGATTTCTCAAAAGAAATCTTGTAGCCAAGAAGGGGCTGGAAAGAAGTATTCAAAATCATGAAAGGCAAGGACCTACATCCAAGATTACTCTGTCCAGCAAAGCTATCATTTAGAATGGAAGAGCAGATAAAGTGCTTCCCAGATAAGATCAAGTTAAAGGAGTTCATCATCACCAAGTCCTTATTATATAAAATGTTAAAGGAACTTATTTAAGGAAAAGAAGATGATTAAAAATATGAACAGTAAAGTGACAACGAGCTCACAACTATCAACAACTGAACATAAAAAAAAAAAAAAACAAGAACAACCTAAGCAAACAACTAGAACAGGAACAGAATCACAGAAATGGAGATCACAGGGAGGATTATCAGTGGGGAGGTGGAGGGGAGAGAATGGGGAAAAGGTACAGGGCATAAGAAGCATAAATAATAGGTACAGAATAGACAGGGTGAGGTTAAGAACGGTATGGGAAATGGAGAAGCCAAAGAACTTATATGTACAACCCATGGACGTGAACTAAGGTGGGGGAGTGCTGGTGGGAGGGAGAGTGCAGGGTGAAGGGGACTAAAAGGAAGAAACAAATGGGACAACTGTAATAGTATAATCAATAAAATATATTTTAAAAAGTATAGTCCTTTCAATAAATGATGATGGAACAACTAAACATCTATGTAAAAAATTAAACCATAACCTAGACCTCACATTCTGTTCAATAAATAACAAAAAATGGATTGTAGACCCCATATATAAAACATAAAACTATTAAATGTTTAGAAGATAATGTAGGAGCAAAATTTCTTGATCTTTGTTTAAGCAAACAGTTCTTAGGTTTGACACCAAAAGCATGATTCATTAAAAAGAAAGACAAATTTAGTTTATTCAAAATTAAAAACCTTTTTGTCTGTAAAATTCAATGTTGAGAGAATGAAAGAGAACAAGTTAAAGGCCAGAAGAAAGTATTCACAAATCACATAAAATATATATAAAATATATATTTCACTGGTATATAAAATGTGTTAAAATTTCAAATCTCAATAGTAAGCAAATGATGGAGAGTGGACAAAAATTTTGAACAGACTCCTAACCGAAGAAAATATATGGACAAATAAGCACATGGAAAGATGGTCAACATCATTAGTAATTAGCAAAATGCCAATTAAAACTGTGATGAGATATCATTATATACCTATTACAATGTTCAAAATTGAAAAGAAGGAGAATATAGAGGAGGAAGAAAAGAAGAAAGGGAAAAAAAGGAAAAGAAAGTGAAAATATCAAGTACTGACAAGAAAACAGCTGAATGTGTGGAAATCTCATACATTGCTGGAGGTAATGCAAAATAATACAATTCATCTCGCAAAAGACTGACAGAGTGAATTTTACTATACAAAAACTTTTAAATATTTTTGAAAAAAGAAACAGGATGCTAACTAGAGGAGGGTGTGGCGTCAACAGAGTGTGTTAAGACGGGAGATGTATCTACATGCTTGTAGACTGAGGAGCAAGATCTACTTGGGAGGGAAAACCTAATGGGGAGAGAGAGCAAAGACCTGCGAAAGCAATTTCTTCAAATAGGCAGGGAAAAAAGGGATCTTGCCAGAACAGCGATGTCCGTGTTTGCTGGGAACAAAAAGTATTTCTTAGAGTAAATACAGAGAAGGCAGAATATACGGGGACAGAGGCAAGTAGGTGCGTAGATGTCCTGAGCAGCTTAAGCTCTCTTCTGATTGCTTCTATTTTTCCCAGTGAAATAAGAAGCTGCAGATGGTGCTAGGGGAGGAAGCATTGTATGAAATTATCATCTAAGGGTGCGGGAGTGTGAATAGGCTACAGGAAGATAGCACGGGCGGATTCAATATTTAGTGACTCAATAACGGTGCAAGCCTCTGGAAATTAATTCTTACCTGGCAGAAAGATGTCACTTGCATCCTAACAAAAGAGAACCTCTAAAATACAATAGTATTAAGTGGGACCGAAACCCGTATTCACGATAATTAGCTGCAAATAAAAGGACATTTCTGGCATTGAAAACTACAGAAATAATCATCCAAGAAAAGAAACATCCAGATACAGTCTGATGTCAATGTTTTAAGACACAGAACTCACATGAACAGAAATATCAACACCCCAAATACACCCCAGTTGGCTACTTATTACTGAAATGGAAAACAGTCAATGATGGTATGTAAGACATGACATAGGCTTGCAAATGAAAATACAGCGTGGGCAAAAGTCGGTTTACAGTCGTGAGGGCGAAACAGAGTTTATTCTTGTATTATCATTTATTAATTTTTATATTAGTTTTCATATGAACTGTGAACCTACTTCTGCCCACCCCTGTGTATTTAAAACATAGCAATTATTTGGAGGGACTTACTTAAAACCCAGACATATTCGGAGTTAAACTTTACCACATCTATGATTTAGTTCTTTTAATTTTAGAGGCGAGAAAGGATATACAGAGATAATTAATAAAGGTGTTTCTTGTACATGCATCTAGAAATAACATCATTAAAAATCACCAGAAATATCCTGGATAAGGAAGAAAAGAGAGTCATGCATCATTACTATTTCAAGAACATTCCGCGTAGAGTCTACAGAGAGAGAAACGGAGTGAACTGCCAAGCTGCGCGCCGTCTCCCACAACCACCTTCCGAAGCAAGCTGTTGCAATTCCATCTGGAAAACAACCCCAAAGCAAGAGACTTAGAGGAGGGAGGAGAAAGGTAAGTGCAATGAAGACATTAGACGGTTGGGGGAAGGTAGCCAAAGTGTCTTGGAGAACACAGATACGAACGTGTCATTGTCGAACTGTCCTTATAAATGGTAAAAGCACACAGGGAATGCTGGCTTATCTACCTGCATAAGCACTACCACCGATGAATGAATGACGTATGGGAGGTGATGTATCCTCTGACAGTCACATTAGGATAATTCAGAAAATGACAGCAGATGACTACCTCCCCCAAGTTAGTTGCCTTTTCCTACACACAGAAAAGTCAGCCGATAAATATAAGAAAGAAAAACACACCGCCCTCTCCCCTCAAACGGAAACTTTGCCTCAACTTCTGTGTTAGTTACCTCAGAGACAAAGGCGGTGGGGCAGAGGGAGTAATTTTTGATATGTTACGACCACAGAACATTATAGGATATTATTACGTCTTTCAAACATGAAATCATTCATAGAACCAGGCAGTCTACCCATCAATTCATTCTAAATATCACTTTTCATATAGTTCATTACTCGTTTTGCTTCTCATGGTGATCAGTCGACCTTGTGTCGGGTGGGTCCCACGGTAACGCTCAACTTGGTGGGCAGTGTGGCCCCGCTGCTTCACGCAGGAGGTGACATTGCTGGAACCCCCGAAGAAATGTAACACAGGCCCCTGTGCACTGACTTATTTGGCACTGCACTGTGTGACTAAAAGCCAAGAATTTAATGGCACCAAACAAGGAAGAATGTCAGACAAGGACAGAGAGTAATAAAGGCATTGCATGCTGAATAATAGAGAACATTCTGCCATTGTTTCTCCGGTTTCGCTGATGAATGAAACTGATGGTGAAGGTCTTGTACTGAGCGACGTGCTGCTGAGGTCCCTTGATCTGCGGTTGGGGGTTCAAGGGGAGCCGTGAATTGGCCTCATTCTTCCACTGTAATTAAGAAAAACAATAGCTCTCTTTAAAATTATTTCCCCCTGATTTCAGAGCATTCTGTTTTAATTGATGTTCACTGGATATCGCCTAAGCAATTAACAGACCGTGTTTATCTCTTTTTTTCCTTATCTGACTTAAAATGCTTTCCTGGCAACTGGAAGCCCACAGGGGCACCCGCACGCGCAGACACCACACAGCCAACTCAGCTGCCTGAACGCGTGGCGGAACAGTCAGGGAGGGCTTAGTGAGCCCATGTGATTTACAAACGAGATTTTCTATCTTTGTTCCTTTCACTTTGTGCGTGAAAAACTTTATGGCAAAAAGGAACTAGGGGTGAGTGGATGTCTTCTTTTGAGAGAAACAGATGCCGTGAAGGCCTTTTCGCCTTCAGCACTGGGCTATTTCTTCACGCGAGAGATTTTTGCCTGGTCATTCCTTCCCAGACTCTGACACTGGCATCAGGTTTGTTGGGATAGACTGAGGGCGGCGGGGGAGTTTCTACAGTCACAGCGGCTCAGGACTGCTTCCTAGGACCAGCGTGGTGAGGATTGTAAGTAAGGGGTAGGTGAAGAGGCGTGTGCTTTCAGAAGTGTAATGGATAAAAACATGGATAGCCGAGACAAAGGAACTGGTAAAAACAGCGATCCCAAATTCTGGATCAGGTCTTATTCCAGTCCTTTACTTATATGGACACAGATTTTCCCCATAGAAACAATGCTATAGGTGGTGTCTGACATACAAACTTTAGCTCATAAAATTCTTTTCAACACATACAATAAACATTCAAATAGTTCATTTTATTTAAACATACGATATTGGCTAGGGCCACTCAGTTGCCAGTAGTAGAAATGAACTAAGCACAGAAGGAAGATGTACTGTAAATTTACAGTACCAGATACGGGGCTGTCGTGAAGCCCCAACAGGCCGGAGAATACAGCTGAGTCCTGTGAAGAACTGAAGAGCCACCCTGGCTTTCTCTCCAGCCCCCGTCCCTACTTATCCTAGTGAGTCTGCTTTGCTCTTTTCCCTCTTTTTTCAACAAAGATTTGATTGATTTATTTTTAGAGAGAGGGGAAGCGAGGAAGAAAGAGAGGGAGAGAAACATCCATGGGCTGCCTCTCACTCGCCCCCAACAGGGGACTGTGCCCTGAACGGGACCTTTCACTTTGCGGGATGACACCCAACCAACCGAACCACACCAGCCAGGGCTGTTCAATACTGCAGGTGGTTTTTGTAAACAATACTCCAGTTGCTGCACGGGGCACAGAAGACTGGGGTGAAAATGGAAACCAGGCAGACCAGAGGTCCTGCCCTTAACCCTCTTGTTCACTGACAGGACAAGTTCACAGATGATAACGGGTTCAGAGGAGGCGGGACTGACAGAAGGTATGGGAACAGTACAAGGAAATTGTCAGGGGTATAGATGGACAAGGGGGAAGGCAACCGGGGATGCCCAGCAATTGCACTGCTAGGATTATATCCCAAGAACCCTGAAACACCAATCCAAAAGAACCTATGCATCCCAATGTTCATAGCAGCACAATTTACAATAGCCAAGTGTTGGAAGCAACCTAGGTGCCCATCAGTAAATGAATGGATCAAAAAACTATGGTACATGTACACAATGGAATTCTATGCAGCAGAAAGAAAGAAGGAGCTCCTACCCTTCAGGACAGCATGGATGGAACTGGAAAGCATTATGCTGAGTGAAATAAGCCAGGCGGTGAAAGACAAATACCATATGATCTCACCTTTAACAGGAACCTAAGCAACTAAACAAACAAGCAAGCAAAATATAGTCAAAGACATTGAAATAGAAAAGGGGATGACAGTATCCAGAGAGGATTTCAGGGGAAAAAGGGAAGGGATTATAGGAACAAGTATAAAGGACACATGGACAAAAACTAAGAGGGGTGGAAATGGGAGGGAGGTGGGGAGCACTGGGGGGGTGGACTGGGACGGGAGTAAAAAACAAAAAACTGTACCTGAATAACAATTAAAATAAAATTAAAAAAATAATTTTGGGACAAATCCTTTATAATCAGGGCTGTCCAGCCTTTTGGCATCTCTGGGCCACACTGGAAGAAGCAGAGATGTCTCAGGCCACATGTTAAATACACAAACACTAGTAAAAACTGATGAGCAAAAAAATGGTTTTAAGTAAATTGACAATTTAGTGTTGAGCCGCATTCACAGCCACCCTGGGCTGCACGTGGCCTGTGGGCCGTGGGTTGGACACCCCTGTGAGCGGCTCACTATGGAACATGTCTTCACTTAGTCAGAAAATATAGATTCAAAAGAGTGTGGAACAAAAAGTTAAACCAAATAATGCTGTGCTGTGTTGGAGTTTTAGGAAAATTCTCACAAATCGCTTTTTAAAAAACGAACTTCTACTAAAGTAAGAAAAAACATGGCTCTCTCAAAACACCATGAAAAAAAATTGTGTCTTTTATGGCCTTCGAGTAAAGTGCACTGTTAGGATGAGCTCACTGAATTTTGAATCATTCATTTGCAAGCAGCTGTTATATGACATGCAGCTAGGCCAATGACAGGGCACATGTCCCTCCGTGCTGCCATGGACACCTAAGTTACCGACTGCCAGCATACTCAGAAAATGGGCAGAAAGACC
>PVKM010040759.1:0-13364 GCA_004027735.1 Carollia perspicillata
GGCTGCACAGCGCACAGTGCACCTCGGACGGGGACCGTGTGGCACGGGTGGAACCCCGACCCGGCCGCTCTGAAGCGCTCGGCAGGGCAGCTCACCTTTCACAGACCCTGTAGCCTTCGTTGACGCTCACTGCTTTGTACTTCACGCTGCCGCGGGTCCGCTCCAGCTCCCAGCACCAGTCCTCAAGGGTGTCGAACATCACGGTATGGCTCTTGGGATTCGTGGCTAGCAAAATAAATGTAAAAGGACAGTGAAATCTTGTCACGAAGCACTGGTCTGTTAATGATGTCGAAGTGAATCCTCAGGCCCCGATTTCCTTTACTGCGCCCACTTCCATCCGAGCAGGATGAGTCCCCCAGTTAATCCTAACCTTGCTCCTCTCTTTTGTCATTAATCCAAAGTTATAAAACGGAGGCTCTGTTGTTCTACACAGGAGGAAAGGGGCTGTGTTAGTGCCACTCCTTGCAAAAGTAATGGTAGGTCCATGTTCAGTCGTCTGACCATGAGACAGTCTGCACAATATAAAAAGATCCTGAGAGGCGCGGAAGGACGGGCTTAGCACAAACGCTCAAAGAACATTTTCAGCCCCACCAGTAAGAGCATAGGATGGCCCACTCCTCTGAATAGCATGCAGGATTCCTGAGTGTAAATCCTCCTTCAACTGGAAGACACACTGCCAGCAAGAGGAGTTCCCGGCGTGACGCCTGGTTCCTGAAGGCCACAAACACAGGAGAGCCGCGAGGAAGGCAGGGCCTGCCGGCCGAGGGCTGCAGCACGTGCCAGGACTCTTGCCCTGCCCCGGCCCTGCTACCACCTGCTAGAAGGAAACGCCCAGGAGCACTGCTCTGCCCCACCGGCGTGTCCTGGACCCTCTCCCAAGCCACACCACTGCTTGCTGGGGGCGACACGCACCACAACAGTTTTGGGTATTTACACAGATTGGTTAGTTCAAGCCTTTGCATATCTGAAAAAACAAGCATTCTGGGAAAAATGGAGTGTTTGATAAAACTTCCATCCACTCTTTTTAATAAAACCAGGTCATTGTACAAGGGATGATGATAAGAATAATGATAAAATAAAACAGTAGTTAAGCTTACACAAGCTTATAGCACTTAGTATGTGCTGGGCGCCGTTCTGAGCACACTGAACTCAATCCCCATAATCCCACAGGTTAGGTGATATCAGTTCTCCCGTTTCACAGATGTGGCACAGAGAGGTTAAGTGACTTGCCCAAGATCACAGAGCCAGGCGATGGCAGAACTAGAGTTCACACCTAGGCAGCAATGAAGAAAATTTCTATACAGTAATAACTGCAAAGAAACATTTCCCCGTGGACAGAAGCATTTATGACCTTTCAGCCAAAGCACATTTATGAACTATTGAGCCTGAGAACAATTAAAGATGTTCAGACTGCAGTGCAGTCACCTCTACAAACCCCTACACAGTGACAAAGCTAATTGGTCAGTTCAAAATGATCTAGAGTAATCTCTACCTGTCAACAATTGGGGATTAAAAGGAGAAAAGAAGGGTGGAATAAAAATAGAAACTAGCAGTCTCACACGCTGGGCCTTGTGGCACAAAAAGCCACCATAAGGCAATGAAACTGCCAGGTCCATCGAGGTAAGGGCTTCCGGACACAGACCGACACGTCGGCCAGCTGAGAAACTGTCCTACGCTGGGTCTGGATCAAGAGTCAGATGTGAGGAAGAAGCAGAACCCCTAGAAAATAGAGGGACTTTTCAAATGTAACCCTATGCATGTCCATGCACATGACAGCAGCCGACGCCGTCTGTCTCACGCTGCGACGAGCGGCCGTAAGCCAGCACCCAGTTGGTCAGCACCTGCACATTCACCGACAGCAGAGAGATCTGTCACTCACAGAAACGAGCTTCCTGAACCAAGAAACAGATGTTAGGTTCAGCCCACTGGTAGTGCTAACTACATTTTACGTCAGCATAATTCTCTGAACACAATGCGTCCTGAATGACACGCAGTTACACTCTCAGTTAACCCTCATTTACTGACTGTACCCTCTGGGTCATAAGTTTAATAACTTATAATCTTCTCAACACTTTAAAGGAAGCGTTAACACTATCATTTTTTAAAATGAGAAAACAGCCCTGGCTGGTGTAGCTCAGTGGATTGAGCGCAGGTCTGCGAACCAAAGGATCGCGGTTCGATTCCCAGTCAGGGCACATGCCTGGGTTGCAGGCCAGTTTCCAGTGGGAGACGCACGAGAGGCAACCATACATTGATGTTTCTCTCTCTTTCCCTTTCCCTCTAAAGATAAATAAATAAAATCTTTTAAAAAAATAAATAAAATGAGAAAACAGAGGACCCAAGATCACAGAGCTACTAAGCAACTGGGCAAGGGTCTGAACTCAAGTGGGACAGACCCTGAAATTCATACTACTAAACCACCGTAGTTCCCAAACCGCAACCTGCCCTCTCAGACATCTCCTTCTCTGCCTAAACTACGCCTCTGTGCCTACCAGACTCCCACACCCTCCACGCCAGCTCATGCCCGGCCTTCGCCCTCTGACAGCCCCTCTTCCTGCCCCAGGATGGTCAGGCACTTCCTCCTTCTGCTTCCATCGCCTCTTCCAGCAGAGGAACCGTCACTCAGCTGCTTCTGACCCGACGCTCTCAGAGCGCAGGGGCTTAGTCCTGCTCGCCTCCGTACCCCCAGAGCCTGACCCACAGCAAGCATTCGACAAGCATTTACTCAGTGAGCTGTACGGGACAAAGCAACTCTGCATTCCAGAAAGGCTGACACGTGCCGTTAAACTGACATGCTACTTCCCGGATGAAAAGCACACAGCACACAGCACCGCCAACCACCACCTCCTGTTAGGAGTAATGGGCAGAGCAAGGGAACCGACAGAGGGGAGAGACCTGGAGGAGGAAGCAGACCCCTGCGGAAACATGCCGACGCAGGCACTGTCAACAGCTACTGCAGATGAGCAGAGGTTCTTAGCTAAACGCCTGCTCTCTTTTTCAGTGAACTGAATGGAAAATATTTGCAATCTTAAGTTTTCTAACCAAGCTGGTTTTCCCATGTGTTCTTTTTTTCAAATAATGCTAACCGTAAACCCTTAGGGTTTACTACGGGCCATGTACTCTTCTAAGTACTTTATGTATATTCCCTAATTTAATCTTCCCCATATCCCAAAGAGGTAGGTACCATCGCTATCTTCATTTCACAGATGAAAAAACTGAGACACGGGAAATCTAGGGAACTTGCTCAAGGCCACGCAGCTGACCCCGGTGGACTTGGGACTCAGACCCAGGCGCGCCAGCTCCTGCGCACACACTGCCTCTCAAGCTCTTCCGCAAAACATCTGCTTCCCCCGTGATGTGTCCTTTCATGTACAACTTCTGTCTTTCATACGAAACAATCAAACCAGTAACTCCTCACAAGAAGACAACAAACCTAAAAGTTCAGTAAAAAGCAACAGAGATCACGGGAACAAAAACAGAAACTTTTTTTTAAGAAACCTGAGTGTGTCACCCAAGCAAAGGTGACCACTTGCTAGAGAAGCAAACAGCTCAGTGCACGGATTTTCTCCCGCTAGTTTCAGGCAGAAGTTGGCAGGTCTGCCTGTTTACGAGTCAAAACCCAGAAGACACTCACCTGTACTGTTTTGTATAGCAGCTGCATAGGAGAAGAGGAACAATCTCTTAAGCCGTTTAGGAGTCAGGGCATGATGAATTATGCCTCTGACAATCTAGAAAAGAACCAAGCAGTGGAGAGAGTCACGTTTGGGCGGTAAGCATGGAGCCGTCCAGTTTTCAGTCCTGTGACCCAGCTCCCAGGGGCAGCACGGGAAAACTCTCCCTGAGACCTGCGCCTACGACGGCCCCTCTCAGAAGCCAAACACACAAAGGCCAACCATTTTGCCAGGTTTCCCAGGAGCTCTGGACTTCTGGGAAAATTTGTGAAGCATAGTCTAACTGCTCAAAAACTAGGTGCTAAAAAACCTCAAGTGCCACATTCAGACACCCCAAAAATCTAACACCGGAGACATACAGCTGGTATCAGATGCTAACCCAAACAGTCTGATCCATTTGTGGCCTGTAGGACTTTCTTCTAGAAGATGAGGAACGAAATCAACCCTTCATGCTTTTGTCTGAGATGACAAACAAAAGTGTGTTTGGACAGATGACTAAAATCATCGTTCAAATTGAAGTTTCTGGCTCCTCAGGGAATTTTCCACAACTACATCACTCTTCTGCTCAGAACAGACAACTGAGGTCATGTTCATTACTCTGACTGACCTCCATACTCCCTGAAAGAAAACCAGGGACTTGCCTGTCAGTGTGCATAACTCACTGCAGCCAAAGACAACAGATGAACTGGCCTCTTGCCTGCTTTCCCCGCTGCGCTTTATCACGAGAGTGGCAAGTCTGGGACCTTCAGAACCTCAGTAAGAGAAATCCTTGAAGTCGCAATGACCACTACAACCAGTTCGCCCAGCTATGCATCTTAATTTGCTGTGGCTACCGGGTTAAGTTTTCTGAAGTGTCCAAAAGCACAGTCTCATTTGCTGACTCGGTTTTGCCCGTCTGACCTGCTCCTTCCTGCTCCTCCTCCTTCCATACCCTTCCACTGCTCCCCAGACAGAAGCTCATTCCCCCAGGAGCTGCAGGGGGCCCGCTGCTGCTGGCTCCCGGCAAGGCTGTCAGGGGCGAGGTAAGAGGGCTGCTTCTAGCTGCCCCGTCCTTCCCCTCTCCGACAGCCTGCTGACCCTGGCTTTCCATCTGCCGCCCTTCAGAGGCTCCAGAAATAGCAACGTTAGGGACGGAAGGATTAAAGGTAGCACGTGCCAAGACAATACACAGGCACGCTGTACCAAATTTCTCTCAATTCTGATCAGAGCATATCGGATCGCAACCAATTCCACCTTTAGAAAGTAAAAGGCTGCCCCTCAACCTACATGCCGTGTAAGCTAACCTTAGGGGGGGAAACCTGATGGGAAATAAAACCTAAAAACACATGCAACTAGTTACCCTCTTGACTTCCTCTTCTTTGGTGTACCGCAGACAGAAGTGGAACACCCGGAGGTCCTTGCAGTGGATGATGAGTTTCTCGGGGTACTTCTTCAGTTGTCCTAGGAGAGTTTTTTTTTTCTCATCAAACACTGCACGTGCGATAAATGATAAAATCAAGAAGGGAAATTATGTTACAAGGCAATAAGATAACACTCAAAAAACAAGGTACACTCTTAACTTCTAAGGAGACCTCTCGGAAGTGAGAGGTAAGGTGCTTCCCTCTAAGTCACTGCCCCCCAGGCCCAGGCCCACTGCAGCGCCCTGGCTGTCCGAGAACACTCGGGGCTCTCCGCTCCTCTGAGGACACGCTCGACGAAACAGGACCGGCCACTGCCAAAGAACTGACTCCACTGACCTGCAGAAGACCCTGCTCCCGAAGCTGGGACGACAAAAGAGAGACCGGAGACAACTAGGGACAGTCGACTCCTGGGTTTACGGCCAGGGGCCGCTCCTGCCCCCTCCCTCCCTGTCCCAGAGTTGGGACCATGCAGCACCTACTGGCATTAGAAACATCATGCATGACTACTGACTGATTTCTGAAAAAGTCCTCCTTACAAAAATAGAGGGAGTGAAGCAGACAGACGCCTGACGGCAGACAAGAAGCCCAAATGCAGTACAACAGACCTTTATCAGATTCGCCTTTAAAGCAACACTGACACAGCTACCACCGACAGCAAAAAGTATGATCAAGTCTAATCTATGATGGCATTGAGGAGTATCAGGAAGAAAGGTTCTAAGTTCAAGTCTGAGCTCCTCCAGCTAAGTGACCATGAACAAGCCACTTTGTATACCAACTTCATCATCCATAAAACTGATGTAAACAAGATTAATATAAGCAGATATTTTAGTAAGCTATAATAGACCATAAAAACATTATCAGTTACAAAAGCCTGTAACGCCCCAGGGGAAAATAGTTACTCACCTCCATAAATCTGATCAACACAGTGGAGTGTAATGTCATTTTCTCCTATGACCTTATTCTTAAATTGGGTTTCCTAAAAGATTCAAAAGGGAATAACTGTGACTCCTTGCTACGCACTGTTACGCATTTACAGACAGAGCACATCACCATTCTCCACGTGCACATTAAAAAAACAGAAATGCAGCCACATGCCTGGGAAAGGGACGGTGAAAGGTGTGAGGAAAGCTGTGGTCACTGGCTTGTGGAACCCAGGCAGGACATGCCGCTCCTGGGCTGCTCCTAGGCCAGCATGCCACACCCCACATGATCGCTCCGAGAGGTGCTGGGCAGTGGCGTGCAGGTTATGACTTCTCCACACAAGGGCAAGTAGGTGAGTGACAGCTACGCAGGAAGAAAAACACCGGGGGACTCAGGTGGCTGTAACTGCTGCCTTTTACAGGACTGGGAAGCAAGCTGCTACGGTGGCCAGCAGCCAGAAGACCACGCTCTGAGAGCGCAATGGTGCTACTGTTTAAGAAGCGAGGGTGGGCCAGGACGGCGTTTCCATTAACGCACGGTGCCCTCCGAGTGGTGTGGGCAGATCTCCCCTTACTGCACTGCTCGCTCTTCAAAAGCAGGGACAAGTCTTACAAGGACACCGCCACCCAGAGCAGAGTAACCCAAATTCAAGTACTGAATTCAGCATCAGTTTCATAAGTGCACTTAGTTCTCAAATTTAAGGAACAGTTTAGTATACAAAAAACAGGGGGGAAGCAGTGTATTTGGGGAGATGTCATTCCGAGGAGCGGTATGCACCGCAACGAAACACAGAAGAAAATAAGAAGTGTCCATCTGTGAAGGCAAATGCAAGCCAGAGTGGCAGGAGGCATGGGAGGAACTTTCTAGAACGGTCCTGCACTGTGGAAGGAGACCCTGAAGGACAGAGAGCAGACTTGTCCTTTGTGCTTGTGTGTGCTGGGTGGGGTAACTAAGACGCTGGGGAAGAGCCGGCAGGGCCACGATGGCCACAGTGGCCCTGCTCCCCCAAACTCAGCCAAACGCACTCGGACGTACATCGTTCTCCAGTGCAGACTCGTCACTGCCCAGGAAAGCGATCTTGAAGTCTGTGCAGACGAGTCTCCCGCAGATCCCGCGCTGACAGGAGTCTTCCTGGACATACTTCAGGACGGTGCTGGCTTCACAGAGCAGCTGCTCACCTGGGCGAAACCAAAACCAACCCGCTTCAGCGTCCTCCGGGAGCACACAGCATGCGGACAGCGAAAGCGTCCCGGCTGCGTTCCCGTGAGGACCAACCCAACACAATGCAGCACGCAGCTCACACTTTCCAACAAGGCCGACGCTGCCAGACTTAAGTCGAAGACGAGGCAGAGCGGGGACCACTGACACATGAGATAAATGACTCAGATACACCTTCCCACGGAGCACCCCTCCATCTTCTCACTGAGTAACAGAAGTTTCCAAAGAGGGGGAAATGATCTCAGCTACAAGTTTTTTATTACTTGGACCCGAGGGATGTCCCATAGAAGCAACACCCTAAATAGGCGAAGGCAGAAAGGCTCGCCAGCCTGCTCTGGAATGCAGGTCGCAAGCCCGCCTTCGGTGGGAGCGGGCCACTTCTCATCTGGAACTGCTCAGAGGCACAGGGCTGTGTCCCTGGCCCCAGGGCTTTCAAGCAGCTCCCTCAGACGCTGAGGCTGCAACGTGACCTCACTATCACTGGCTCTGCAGACAACGGGGGGAGGAAGAGGGAGGCCAGAGGTCTGCGGGGGGAAAGACTGTTTCCTCTCAGCGGGTCACCTTTCCTGCTCCATCTGCAGGCACCCGGCCTGCAAACGAAGCCATGCTTCCTGGAGACGGAGAAACTCTCTCCACAGTCACAGAGACCAGGAGGTGGGGACAGACGAGCCCTCTCTGCTCCCACAGGGCAGCTGGCTCCTCAGGGCTGGCCGTCTGGGTGAGGGCAGGCAAAGAGAAGGTTCTGGGGGGAATGAAACACTAAGTGTACACACTTGGGAACAAAAAAGAAAAGTAACTTCTCCTCCAACAGACGGCCACTTTCCCTCAGACTCTCCCTCTGGGTATTTCCTTCCATGTCCTCAAATCTACTGTTGGACTCGAAATTCATTCAGTCTAACCTTCACTATGTAAAGAGAAAAGTCACAGACACTAAGACTATCAAGGGACACATATTATGATACGGTTGTCATCTTCCAAGGGGTTCATTACTATGGAAATACTGAAAGGTGGCTCAGTCACTAGGTCATCTTCTAGAGAGACCATGAGCTTAAAGAAAACAATGGAGTCGGGGCCTCATTAAGGTTTAAAACAGTCCCAGAAAAAGTGCCTCAGCCAAGTCCGAGGTGGAAGACACGTGAGCAAGGCTTCCTGTGCTTTCGACTCCTAGAGTGAAACGGCTTTTAACAGCGAGTCATCTCTCCCCTAGACCTGGCGAGCCAAGCCATCCCCGGCCTGTGCCACGCACTGGACTCGGGAAAGGGCATGCAGTGGCTACTGCAGTGCCACAGTCGTCACCCTGCGTGTGCAGAGTTTCGAGTCACGGGAGCTGGAGAAGGTCTTGGCCTAGTCTGGGAAACTGGGGCTCAGGGAAGTTAGCTGTGAGCTCACAGCTGCACACCCAGATGAGACCATCAGGTAACCCAGAAGGGAAGGAAATGTATGTAACACTAAGCTAAAAGCAAAATTATTTCCAGACTCTATAACCCAGGAAAAGGAAGGACAAAAGGGTACATGGATTAAGGTTTAGGTCTTTACTAAAGGAAAAAGCCTTTCAAACTTAAAAATCTGTTTAAAAAAACTCATAGGCCTGGCTGGTGCGACTCACTTTGCTGAAGCATCGTCCCGTGGACTGAATGGTCATGGGTTCAATTCCCAGTCAGGGCACATGTCTGGGCTGTGGGTTTGGTGTGCGAGGGGCAACTGATCGGTGTTTCTCTCTCACATCGATGTTTCTCTCCCTCTCTCTCCCTCCTTTCCTCCCTTCCCCTCCCTCTAAGATCAATGAGCATGTCCTCAGGTGAGGATAAATAAATAAATACTTATAGGATTCCAATATATTTACCAAATAAGGTGGATCAGCCAGAAGTCTGTGC
The DNA here is from genome assembly GCA_004027735.1 of Carollia perspicillata. Classification (NCBI taxonomy): domain Eukaryota; kingdom Metazoa; phylum Chordata; class Mammalia; order Chiroptera; family Phyllostomidae; genus Carollia; species Carollia perspicillata. The sequence continues at coordinate 9,085 of PVKM010040759.1, forward strand.
ATATACATATCCTCCCAATAAAATGGAATAAAATAAAAAGTACCAGAACAAGCCCTTATTGTTTTGGGAAAATGTACCTTTAAAAACATATTAAGAAGCTATTTGGGATTAGAAAAAAGAAAATGCAAGAAGAACTAAGTGCACAGCCCCATATACGAAGAGGACACACCGCCAAGGAGTTTCTGGTTCTGAATTCAGACATGACTAAGGCTCGACTCAAGCTACAGAGTCGCTCTCCCCCATCTGAAAAATACCCAAGCCGCCCAAGCTCCCTGGTAAAACCACAGGGCAAAGCCCAGGCAGCCCTGGGATAGGGTTGGGGGGCCACAGCCCACCTGGCACTGGCGCTCAGATGCACGGGCACACACAGCAGGTGGGAAGCCTGGGAAGCAGCATTAGTCACTCACAGCTGCACTTGGGCAGCGGGAAGAGAGTGTGGGAGAGGGCTTTGTGGGGCACCAGGATTTTCCTGACTGAGGCCCAGAATACTGGATGGGGCCAAGGGAGGTAACCTGAAAAAGGCTTCATTTGCTTGTTAAAGTGGTGACAGTTTCCCAGGTTTATTTTCATCTGCCTGGGGGGAGGAAAAGAAGAAAAATTCTTTGCAGATGTTGTAATACTCAGACCCAGGTGTGTAATTACTGAACTAAAGACCTTGACACTTTGTCCTGCTCATTACTGTTACATATTGTCTGGATGAAAACAAAGGCTATATAGCCATAGCAGGAATGACATAATTAACACTGGCTTTGAGCTGCACATGATGCTAACATGACGACTGTTACCTGGCAACAAGTGAAGAGTTACTTCCTTCTCTGTTACTTCCTTTTCATTTGTGTGAATTTCCTAAAAGAGAAGAGCAAAGGGTAATATTTTTGTTAAGGGCTTGAAATGAGTAACTTTAAGCCATGCTTTCGGAATACACACAAAAACAGAAACCCTAAAGGGTCTTTTCTTTGACAAGTTAGTTTTTTTTTTTTTAAGTATTTTTTAACTAAAGGGAGACAGAAAATTCCAACAAATTAGTTCAATATTAAACTAATTATTTAGGACCAACAACTATTCATTGTTCCCAGCAGGGAGAAAGGGGTTGGCACTATCTAAAAGGTCAAATGTCACACTGCAAAGTAAGGCAGCTGGGAGTCAGAAACCCAAGGGAAGACATCCCACGGAACAATTCCCCGCTCCCTCCAGTGAGGAGCGAGGACTGAAAGCAAAAGGCTTTGGGTTATAGCGAGAAAATGGATTTATGTAAAGGGCTTAAAGGTAAGAACAGGAATATGTGAATGGATCAAGTCAATACTCTGTAAAAAAATAAAATAATAATAAAAAACATTAAAAAGTCAGTATTGATCCGTCTACCCTGTAGCATACTAGGACCCAATAAAGACAGCTGGGACCATCCCTTGCCCCTTCTGAGTTACCTAAGATCCCAAGACAGTGCCATGGGATACAGTCATTCCTAAGAAGGAATTAAGGACAGGTTCTGTGTCACTGTTTCTCAATGAAAACATCTTACAACGCCTGCCTGTTAGGTTTGGTGTTTATTGAGTATTCAAAGATGATCAGCAATCCTAATGAACAGTCAGAAGTGGCTGTTAACCGAACAAGAAGAGGGCATGGGGGCCCCCTAATGCAATCTACTGCCCATGAAGTAGTCTGGCCAAACCAGCTAAGCTCAGTCCGCTGGAGTGTCTGTGTTGTTCTACCAATTTATAAGAAACACTGGGACAGAGAAACATCTTAAATGACACCATGGGGACACAACCAGGCAGATCCTGACTCTGGAAAATTCTACAAGACACAACCAGTTCTGTCAACAAATTGGATTTTATTTATTTATTTATTTTTGGCGGAAGGCTCTGGGTGGTAGGAATTTTCTGAAGTTGTTGATTCCACCTGAAATATGGCATTAGAAGAGACCTGGGCACCGCTGAGGCAGGGAGAGGTCAGACGGCCCATCCTGAGGCCAAAGAACAGAGTCATGGCTGTTGCAGAGAACCCGTTTGAGCACGGTCTGTTTTAGAGACACTGCGATTCCATTCCAGGGTGCAGTCGAGTCAGTCTGAGCCAGGGCTTGGCAGCCCTGCGGGCGCCAGACTACCTGGGGGGCCTGCAAGCTCTGCAGACCCTCAGGCCTCACCACGAGCTTAGGAACCAGTGTTCTCACACCGGATTTGGCCGGGTATAGCCACACCCATGTTTTTGTGTGCGCTATAACAGGATTTGGGAGAAAAGTGTGCATTGTACTCAGCAACATACGGTAATGTAGAAATTCTCATTGAGAGTTTTCATCTGGCTTCGGCAAAGAACTATATTAAAGCACAATTATTTTTGACAGGTCTATCATCTTTCCCTGAGGAGACAGCAAAGCTGTTCATTAAATTCAATCAGCTGTTAGAAAACTCTAGCAATCATCTTGACTAGGGCTTGGAATTCAGTCCTGACGCCAACGCCAGAGTGGAGAGAGCTAGCCCACTGTCATGCCCCCAGGAGTATCTATCATCTTCTGATGATAAGGAATTTACGCTGTCCAACACCATCCACAGTGATTCTTGAACGGGGTAATGGAATTCCTCATTCGCCATCAGGAGACACCTTTTAGGATTCTGTCCTACCCAGTCAGGGTGATAAACTTTTCTTGAGCCTTGTGTGCCAGGCGTGGTTTAAAGGGCTTTATTCTTGCCCACTCGCCGAACCCTGGCAGCAAGCCTTTGGAGCAGGGCTGTCATGCCCACTGTGACCTGCATGTTGCAGACGACGATGCCCGGCCAGCATGTGGTGGGGGTGGAAGCTGAACCTGGCGGTTGGCTCAGTCTATGTTCTTACATGACACCATACTACCTCTTAGATGAACGAGCATCCTGTCTCTATATACCACGAAATGGTAATGTAGGAAGAAAGGAAAACCAGGACAGAAAGATGGGTGAATATGCTGGCTAGACCCGCCAGAAACCAGGCCAAAGCAAACACCACGGAAAATGCCCAGAAAAAGTGCCTGGAGAGGCGAAAGGAGGCTGAGAGGAAAAAACAAAGAAACGAAAACCACCTGTCCCCCGGAGTAACAGCGCAGCGCGGGGAAAACTTGGGGCTTCCTCAACCCCCTCGGAGAGAGTCACCTCTGAAGACTTCCCCCACTGGGTCCTCCAAGGCAGACACCTGACGGACACCCCCACCGACGCTCCAGAGTCCAAGGGGGACCTCTGACGCCCCGCCCTCCAGGAAAGGCGCCAACCAGGACTGCTCTGTGCAGGCAGCCCGGAAGGGGCTCCACTGCACCCCTCTCACACCTCCTCCCTCACCCTTAACACCCGATCTGTCTCCAAATCCTACCCGTGTAGCCTAGTAAACAGATGTAGAAGCCACGCCGCTCTATTCTCTTCCCCAGCAGCCCCCTGGACCAAGCAACCATCACCTCCCACCTGGAGCACCACGACAGCTTTCCAGCCTGTCCACCTGTAGCTGTTCTCCCTCTACTCTCGACCCTGCAGCAGCCGTGAACTTCTCAGAACACAGTGTGCTTCGCATTACTGGCCGGGTAAAGACCACGATGTGACCCGGCCTGCGAGGCCCCTCTTAGCCCGCCCCCGCCCGCGTCCGAGCCGCACGCTGGCTGCACTGGCCTGCTTTCGCCCTCCCACACCTGCCATGCCCCCTCCCATCTTGAGTGGTTTCCCCAGGAACTTCCTTCTGCTCAGAATGCTTCTCCTTCCCCTCTCTGCCCCGTGAATTTTGGTTTCCATCCAATCTTAGGACAAGGGAAGTGTCTCTGTTACGAGGCTCTCACAGCCCCATGTACCTCTCCCTCCTAGTAGTTGTCACAAATGCAATTTTGCATCTGTTTATGTAATTATTTTTATTTAAGTCTATCTCACCACCAAATTACAGTCTTTGAGGGCAGGCATTTTGTCTGTTTTTGTGGTTCGTTTTTTTTTTATTCACCAAATAGCTCGAGAACCCAATACAGGCCTTGTACACAATAAAGGCTCAAAAGATTTTGTTGAATAATTTAATTAATAATGACTTTAAATGGTGACAGTTTTTAAAAATGCCCCAGCAGGGCCCAGAGAAACACGTGGAGATTTGGGTCCAGTATCAGGGCTCGGCCGTCAGTGCGGCTGGCATCACCGCACGTTCGTGTGGTGGAACTGGAGAGAGGCTGCATTCCGTCAGAGACCGCCACGGACGTGGTGTCAGTCCAGAAAGACTAGCGGTCGTGAAGCCTGTGCAGTGAAATCCGCAGAAGCGCAACAGCCGTGGAGGGGTCTGGCCTTGTTCCA